>VZTL01011890.1:10723-36071 GCA_013400535.1 Scopus umbretta
GGAGTTTGAGGAATTGCTCCTATCCTTCACTGACATTCTCATAGTGAATGGTCTGGTTACTTGTTCTGCTGTGGGATGTATCCCAGGCTGTGTCGGGGTGTATGTATGAAGGAACCAGGCACATCCTGGTTACTGAGTGTGCCCAGAGCCACTTCACAGTGTTATGNTTGTTTGTTTTGGCACTATCAGTAGGGCCACAAGATTAATGGCCATTAATTAAAAAGATGTTAGTAAGACTATTCTTTGATACAGCAATTTAAATTTGATATCTGGAGACAAAGCACTATTCAGAGTTTTGCAGAGTAATTCTTTTCCCCTGTCCACGATACAGTTGTCTCTTTTTGGCAGTGAAAAGTGCTTGCCTGAAAACCAAGAGAATTATTTATTCCAGATTATTATATTCTGTGGCTCAGAAGAATCATACTTCCACTTAGGTGGCAGAAGATTATTGTCATTCTCACAGCATTTTACTAGCATCATTGTGCTTTTGATAACTTACTCTTTGTCAAGCTTCCCTATTTAAGCAATATTCTTGTTTTCTCTGGTTAACTACCTTTTATATCTACAGCTGCTGTTTCTTGTCAATGTTTTATGCTTCAAATAAAAATGCTAATTTAGCTCATGCAGAAAGGCAGTCCATTTTTTTTCTGGGTAGCTGTGCTGTCACTAAGCTGGTTTCAAGTAGGTCAGGAAAATGTTATATTTTATAAAAGACATTTATTGCTGGGTTATGTTGCTTCTGAGCATTGCTCTGAAAATCCTCCCCCTGGCAGCAGCTACCCAGCAAACAGGGCCTTACTTTGAGTTGCAGCGGAGGGTTTTGTTGCAGGGGGTGGAGAGGGGAAAAGAATGATGCAAGACAAAATGCATCTCAGTGACTCAAGGATTAAGTGCAAGGCAGGATTTGCCCACGCATCCCCAGCAAGCCCTGGTTTCTCCCAGTAGCGCTTGTGTGCAATGCAAGGAGTGGGAACATGCACCACCCCTCAGAGGCATGCATTCCTCAACTGCACACACATGTGTGCTCCCTCTCTCACCTCATTCCCTCGCCCACAGCGCTCTGGGGGAAATTCTTGCAGGATGCTTCCTGTTATTCACTTAATCCTCTCTCCATCTTTGAATTCTATTAAACTGAGCATTACAAAAGCTTCCAATGATTTATTAATCAAGAATGGTTTTCATGGAGCTGCTCATTATTCGCAGCGAGCGTTCTCCAGCCTTGTCAACACCTGGATTTTTTTGGCTGAGGTTTCTCAGCACTGTGGTAAGTGGCAATGTGTCTTGCCCAGCTTGTGCATCACCACAGAAATGCTGACTCAGTTCCAGCCAGGTTTTAACAGCCCAGATCTATAAAAGACAATTTAATTGTACGCTTCTTCATTGCACACAAATGAAGGTGTCGTTTGAAGCTTACAGTTAGCCACCAGACAGTAGGGAGCATATACCTGGTTATGAGCAGAAACTGATTACTCTAGAAGAACAATTCACTAGTAGAGAGATGTTGCTCTGAAGTTGCGTGCTGAGGCCTGTGGTGAGGATTTGGGCTTATTTCTTATTTTTCTTTCTTTCTTACAGTGGATGTCTAGAGACTCGACTGTGTGAAAATCCCTGCAAACCCATATGCTTTTAGAAGCCATCTAGGATACATATCGTGCTCCAATTTGCTACGACTATTCGCACTTACTCCTTGCTGCCCATATATAAGCAATAAACATGAATACTGGAGATACCAAACATTTGCAGTGGTTGTCTTCCACAAACAATACTGCCAGCTCAGATACCTCCTACAGATTATTTAAAGATGACACATTTCCCAGTTAACTTAAAAAAGCAACAGCAATTAACTGGCCAGGCTGTAGATATTTCCCTGATAAGATGTGGTGAGAATTGCTCAGCCATGTGTCACAGCAACAGGCAGCTTTCTGAGCTACACCCCACCTGATCGAAATTCAAATGCCTCAGGTATCAAGCAAAGCATCAGCCATCGTTTCACAAGTGGTCAAAGATTTACTGTGCCGGTAACATTAGTAATAAAGCTGCTCATTGCTTTATTATTACATTTAAATGGAGCTTGTTTCTATATTTCATGAGAGAAGGTAAATGGTAAATGAAGGGTAGGTAAAAGCTGCATTCCCAGGTAGGAAACGTGTCATAGAGGACACCATGGAGGAAACTGGGAGCACTGGGGGCAAGTGGACAGAACCAGTCAGGACCAGTGACAGGGAGCTGCCAGCCCATACATACACACATATATGTATACACACACACGGCTGATTCTAAATACAGACAAGTTTTCTTTGTGTTTTAAGTGATGGTGCAATTCATATGGATAGGAATCCCAGCTCGGCGGTTGCTATTCGAAGTATTCTACCACCCTCCAAAAAAGCCAATAGGTTTTTTCTGCTGTGTCAAGACAGGCAAACTGATTCAAAGCACTTAAGCCAACAAACACGTCTGAAATGCAGCCCAGCCTAAAGGCAACAACAGGCAAATGGTTTAATAAGGCTACTGCATCAAGCTTAATTTCAGTCCTTAAAACAACTTGTGTGATTGGACCTCTGGGTGAGACACATACATTACAGAAGTATATTATTTCTTCAATACTAAATTCTTTGGGGCAGGAATCCTGAGTTCCTACAGGTCGTTATTTGCAAAGGTCTTGTTCAAGGCTCCCTCCACTATTACAACCCCAGAAATGAGTAAGTGCTCACCTCTTGGGCCCACACTTGACAGAAGACACAATGGTCAGAGTGTATTTCAGTTGTTTAAAATGCTTTGGGTTTTACTGCTGAAGATGTAGTCTTGCATTTCTTTTACTGACATGGTATCATACACATAAATCGAACAGCACCAGCCGGTGAGCAAGCTCCGACTCCGAAAGCGTCTGCTTTAGCGATGCCAGCTTTAGTCAACAATAATGTTCTGTCAGAAAACTGGATTAGCTCTCAGCATAGGTGAAAAGGAAGGATTAAACGAAATCTGCTGATTATTCCAGCTCTGCAAACATGAATGTGGATCAAAACATTACATACTAACCTAAGAAACTAGATGGAAAACGTAAGGGAACTGACAAGACACAGGAGCCTAAAGGGAAACTGCCATGTATTGTATGGCTCCTGACAGGGGGTGTTGTGCAGCACAATCCTTGGTGTGCTATAGAAATGTGGCTCTAGCATTACTGGCATCTAGCCAGCAAATCTGGCTCATTTTTCTCATCCAAAAGTTATACATATAAACTGTAATACATGAACAGTGCACCTTTGTTCTAACTCTGCAGATAGCCTGAAACCACTTGAGAGATGTGAGTCTCCTAATAGGGACAACTCACTCTGGCTCCCCCAAAAGACATGTAAGTGGTCAAGTCTATTAACTGCTTCACTGCTGATAGCATTAGCAGAGCCTTGCAGCTGCTGCATTTGTCCCAAAGCCTCAAACTGTAGCAATGCCCTCGGCTACTCCCTGCACCGCTGCTGCAAAACCCTTCATCTCGCAGCCGAGGCACTTTACAAGACAACCTGTACAGTGCCAATTGCAGTGTTTGAGATGCTGCTGCGTTTTGCCAGGTGAGGAAAGAAGACCACAAGGTGACCTTCCTGCCAAGGCAATGAGATGACAGGCTACCTGGATTACAACTTCTCATGCAGCCAGTCAGCTGAAAATTTCCCTCCACTGATCATGTGACATTTTATCAGAAAAGCAGCAGACCACAAGTTGGAGAAACCCCTGTGTGAGGTACAGCCAGCTGCTCAAGGCCACCCTTGCCTTCTCTCTAAGTGTCTGGGTCACCTCACACAGACGGCGCTATAGTTGCCAACCCATGACTATGAACTGGTCACCGTGGAGACACTTTGCCAGTTCAAAAGAGAGGTCTCCTGCAGATCTTATCCCTGGGGAAGCTCCATCCTGGTGCCTGCACGAGTCCCAGGGGACTCAGGGCTTAGTTCACTGTGAATTAGAAGGGCAAGCAATTTGATTTTCTTTTGGATCACTTGCCACCAACTATAAAAAACAAACTACCATTCAGCTCTTATCTGCCAAGCTCTGTATATGTGAATTTTGCTTCCTGTTATTGCAGCAACAGTAGGGATGGAGAAACGCTCTTGATTTCCTTTTTCTGAAAAGTTTTCTTTTCTAAACAATTGGTATTAAACAGAACAAAACAACCAAGAAACAGCATGCTCATTTCACTAATTTCCAGTAATGTTAGAGCTCTGTACATTGTTTCAGCTTTTGCTGAGATGAAGCTTGATTACATTAATGTTAACCAGCCATTTAATTTGTTTAACTCGGACACTTTCACTATAGGTTTCCTGGATCTTGAGAGACTGACTCTGTTCACAATAGCAAGGGTGGGCAAAGAGCGTCTGTAGGGTTTTCATCTGGTTTCTAGGAAAATAGGTGTGTACAATCATAATGTGCCTGTTCATGTGTATTCTCATATGGGTGTGTGCCTGTATTTGCTGGTAGGGATCTAGGTGTGTCCTGCTCTAGTAGCTCGAACCCACTGATCAATCTCAGCCAGCCTGATAGAGGGGCATAGGTTACAAGCATAACTAAGGTCCTGCAAACAAGATTGTCAAATGTAAGAGACACCTCAGTAAAGGTCCACTCAAGGGAAAGGGTGAACACCCCAGAGAATGCATGTGAGAGCAAGTAAAGCTTCATTGGGGGCCCACTCTGAGTGGTCACAAATCCAGGAGCTCACAGGCAGATCTCAAAAACCCCAGCAGACTTCCCACTGTGCCCATGCTCTGCTGTGGCTTGGTGGTGGGATTGGGGTGAAGCTGAATAAAGCAATGGTACAATCAACAGTAATGCAATGAGCACCACATGCTTGCTCACTTATCCTGATGGTCAGGACCTGGATTACCCAGGAGACCACATAGCAGTACAGCCCATATAATATTTGATATATGTCCATATGACATATTGGTGAAATAACATACATCTGGCTGAGAAAGTCATGCTAATTCAAGGGTCCTCAAACTAATCCTTGTAAAGAAGGTCCCAACCTTGTCTTAGATGAAACCCTCTGTGCAGTGCACTGAGTGCCCATTGGTTTCTGGGTGAATACCATGTGCTTGTTTATAGACAAAAGCCTTAAGCAACTTGAGGGCTTTTCCTTACTTTATGAGTTTAATTGGGACAGACAAGATAAGCAGAGCCAGTAAAGAAACCACCTCCTTGGACAGGAGACACTCTTTGTGCAGGACCAGTCTTATGGGTCTTCCAAGACCTTGGGAGAGAGGAGTACAACTTCCATGTCTTTCCTATGGTATCCTAATTGCAGCTCAGCTTCCTGGTGGAGTGGAAGATGGAGAAGAGGATATTAGATATAAACGTGACCATTGGCATCACACACAAAATGACTGATCTAGCCCTCTTTTCCATAACGGAAACCGGATCAGGTTGCATGAGCCACTTTCTGCAACACAGGCTCTAGAGCAAGGCTGCCCAGCAACACCAGCCCAGTCTTTAAGGCAGGACGATGAATTATTGGAGAGCTAAGTGACAATGTGATGAAGTGGCATAATCATTATCTATTGTACAATAAAACAGCTTGCACTTCTTATGGAGAGCTCATCAGAACTGTAACTTTTTAGTTTAAATCTTATCATAGTGTGTGAGCAGCTGGTTTACGTTTTGCATTGTCCATTTCAAGGAATTATTCTCTTCCATTTGTTTCTTAAAAATGAATGTTGTGCATCGTGTCTTTCTTTGATGGTTTGTTTTACATTTCAGGAATGCAAAACAATTGCACAATAAATCACCAGAGGAATGTACATGAGGGTTATTTGTCATGGTTATAAATAAATGAACTTTAGCAATAGTTGATAAACAGAAGATTATGGACAATTCAGGCAGGCTCTCAAAAAGATCAGAGCATGATTTTAGCCCTTTAGTAACAAGCTTTATTTTATTGTCCCATAACCCACTCAAGAAAGGTGGCCAACTGCCTCTATGAGCTGGCATCTGGTTGCCAGGGATAGGCTATAAAGCCCTTTTTGTTCTTCTACAGGGTGCCTGTGCCACTCAGTTCCACCAGGAGCAGAGAGGCTTAGCACCTGTGAAAACCAAGGGTTCATCCCACAGATGCTTAGCTTTTTGGAACTTAGCATTAACTATCTAATGCCCACTAGAGTCAAACATGAAAGCAGTTCATTACAGAAGAAATTTCAAACTGCAAATCATAATGTCCTCCAGGTCTCAGCCACATTAAGACCCACCATAGAGTAAAGCCTTTATTCATTTGGCACTACTGAAATTAAATGCATTGCTGAATAGAAATAGGATTAGCCATTTGTTTAAAAGCTTACCGAACCAAGGACTGAGCGAGAAAGTATATCCAGCCTTCAATTTGCCAATGCAAGTATTAGAGGCTCCGATTTTTATGAACTCTCAAAAAGTCACTGCAGTTCACATATCTTTGGCCACTTCTGCTGAAAGTTTAGTGTCTTTCAAAACCTAGGCAGCCTTAGTTTCTCTGGTAACCATAACCCCATTTACTGCTACATTTGCTTACAGAAGTTTAGTTGAAGCTTGCTTAAACCTGCACCTTTGAAAGTCTAGATTTGGTCCGGCTCAGCAAGGAAGAAAAAGAGCAAAAAGGTAAGCTGAATTTTTAATAGGAAAGCTTACTCCTTAAAAATATATCTCTGAGACCATGTGCATCTTTCTGAACTCAGGGCCAAGACTCAAGAACACAGCAGATTAATCCAATTTCGAAACTAAATTTGAATATGTACAGATGTATTTTTGAAATGTAATGATGGGAGGAGCAGTAATTGTAACAGATGTGCCAATCTTTCTGTAGCATATTTCTGAAATATAATTACCAGCTGTTATGAAGTAGCCACCTTTAGAGTTATACAATGCAATTAATTCAGACAAGTCTCTATCTATCAAGGTAAAGTGCAAGAAAGAAAGGGGGGAAAAAAAGCACTTAGATATGCGTGCCTTTGTGTCAGTGGGTTTGCAGTTACAGCTAGACCTAGTGCTCTTCAGACACTGATATCCGAGTTGCTGTTACCTGCCAAAAACGCTTCTGTGCAGTACACAGCTCTATTGTCTATTGTTATTATCTATCTAGATGTCTATCTTGGGAATAGTTGAAGTGTCCCTCACTTTTCTATTTGAGGGTGTGGTGAGATGATAGGGCTGGGCTGATACTGAGGCTTGTAGACGCCGCAGGAGAGGGGATCCACCCCAGCCCATCTCCCCTCCCTGCTCCCTCCTGCTGGCACTGGTGCAAGGCTGATGGGCCGATAAACCAATTCAAGCCAGTAATCCAGCAGGAAACTAACCCAGGGAGGCACGGAGGGGAGAGGGGGGGTGGGAAACAATGCACGGCCAGTCTAGCAGGCTGAATAAGTCTGTGCAAACAGACACGTGCCGGAGCTGGGGCAAAGGAATGAAACGGCATTGCTGGGAGGGCGAGGGATGGCGAGACAGACCCTGCACCAGCAGCAAGGCACAATGTTGGCCTTGCTCTGCTGTCTGACCTCACCCTCGGCTTCTAGGAACAATGACTTAAAGTGTATTAGGAATGACAGCTTCTTCCAGCCTTCAGTAGTACAGTACATACAGGCATCAATGTACTGAAATAGAGGGGGGGTGCTGTGCTTAGGGAAAGCATCAGGCTTGGAGCAGAAGATTAGGCACAAGCAAAGACAAATTGGGTGATGAAATTTGCCAGAAGACAGGACTGTTATAGCTGTACAAACAACCAAATTCAGACTCAGCATCAGCTGCTTTCCTTGTTCTTTCTTACCCATGTTCCAGCACTGACCAGCACCTTGGAGCAAACAGAGCTGATGGGATATTTAACAGAGTCAGGAATAGAAGGGTGAAAACTTTACAAGAAGTTTGCCGAAAGCAGTTAGAGTCTGGTAGCCAGAAGTCAGTGCCAGAAAGAAAGGATACTTTTGTAAAAAGATTAATTTTCTGAACATGAGGGACATTTAGAGACAAATACACTCCTGAACTCAAGCCACAATCACTCCTAAAGCCCAGCCAGTAGTGCTAGCAGCGAGACACTACACTCGCTGCAGAAGGGACCTGCAAGCAAAGGTCCACACACCCACTCCCCAGACGAGCTCAGCACGCATGCTGGCTTCAGAGGGAGCGTGCTGCTTCCTGCGGGAGAGATTAGACCAGGCCAAGGTACAGTGGGCACGCACAGGTCTTCAGGAGGCCAGCCTGGCACAGGCATGCTCCAGGTCGCAGAGTCCCATGCAGTGCCGGCAGGCTCCCCAGGACCCCCGATCCCCTGCACAGCCTTGTGCACCCCTAGATGTGCACACCAGCTCCCTGTAGAAGGCTGCAAAGGAGTCCTCCCATATTTGTCCAAACAGGCAAATATGACAACTATCTGCCCAAAGGGGTTTCTGGTTCCATGACAACATACCAAACATTAACTGCTCCCACCTTTCTCAGGGGAGATTTGTGAGGTAAGACACAGCTCGGTGGGGAGGAGAGCACCTCAGTGCTGCTGAAACAACACAGGCAGGTGGAGATCATGCTACTGCAGAACACCTGGCAATTGTCAAAACAGCAGAAACTAGTCAGTTAGTGTTGATACTTTATTACAGAGCACCTTCTCCTTTGTGACTATTAAATCTTTAATCCTTTACTAGCACATTTTTTCTCCCCTCACATAAACAGCGTTTGGTTCCCTGGAACAGAGCGAGGCTCTTTCACACAGTTAGCCACAGCCCAGAAGAGCCACAGAGAGGAGAGTAAGCACTGAGGCATCCTCTCTGCTTTGTTGTTCCTCTCATTTTGACTTGATAGACCTTGACTTTTCATTACCATGAGGCTCCAAAAGCCTCCGTGGAAAGAAAGGGAAGAGCCCGGGAGGCAGGGGGAATTCTCAGGGTGGGGTATGGTCTACAGAGGCTTTCACCCTCCAGCCATCATTAGAGACACGTCACAGTGGGTAACCAGAGCCTTCCCTGGGGAAGAGTTGCTCAGTGCAACCCCAGCCTCTTCCTCACGCTACCCTTAAACCAGACTGCACAGGACTGCTGGGCTGCTCTGTGTGGGGAGCTGGTAAGCCCAAGGTCAGCTTGTTCCCTCTTGGGCAAACGTTAGCTACTTTGCTGGGCTGCTTTGCACAGAGAAAGGGCTGAGTCCTGTCAACATGTGCATCCACACAGCAAAGCTTAGCAGTCAACGTGGACATACGTAAGTCACAGACATACATAGATCCAGTTTTGCACCCTGTGCATTTCCGTGCTCTCCTCCACTCATTCATTGTAAACCCCTGGAAAATGCTCGCTCATCTTCAGGGCCTGACTTGGAGCCCTGGGACAACACAAAGTGATGAAAAAGCAACCCTGTACCTGAAGCACCACTGAGGTGATTCTTCTGCTGAGGTTTGGTCATTGCTTCAAATCACTTCATACACAGCTTCCTTAACCTGCAGCGCCTTCCCAGAGAACCCAGCAATATAGGGCACCTGGGACAATTCAAGTGCTGTGATTACAGTATGCATGTTCTGCTACTGTATATATTGCTGTAGCACATCAGTATCAATGGGTTCTTCATACCTTAAGAATATCACTAAAAACAGAGCTGAAGGCTCACCTATCAGTGAGGGCTCTGTCTCAACAACCTCAGAAACACCCACTCCCAGACCCAGCCATGAAGTGGTACCTGCACACAACCACCCATACCCAATATAGTGCCCCCTATTTTCCCACAGTATCCTTGCCCATTTAGAGATATTCAGGTCAGGATAATATAAATTACAAAGGGAAGGGAGACAGGTTGTCCAAGAGGCCACAGTGAAGGTCTCTGTGGCAGACCTGTATTACCAGGCAAGAACAGAACAACCATTTGTAGTGAAAACTAGAAGTCAGACTCTCTGGGTGCACACAAGGTGGCTCATTTTGCATCATCCTGGAAACACAAGGGAGCTTCAAAACAGGGCTAAATTATGCTGTTGTCCTACTGCTATGGGTTTCAAAAATGCCACTAAAAATCTGTAAATAAGATTCTTACTCATGTACTCTGCCTTTAAATGGTTCGTTGGGCCCTCCACAGCTCCCTGTTGCTGAAGGTGCCAGAAGCCAAGCAGCTCATCAGTGCAGGTTTCTAGCCTCCTACGTTTGTGTATATTCAGTAAACACAGCTATTTGGATCTGACTGAGCCCTTGTGGTTTCTCCAGACTTTGTTGCCTAAAGAGCAGAAGACTTGAAATATGTGACTAATTATGTTTTGCCATGTTTGCATGTGCAGGACTTGAAATGTTTTGCTGAACAGACAGGGATCCTCTTTCCCATTCATGCAAAGCACAATGGGGACCTGAGGCATCTCATATGAGCTCTGCTCCAGGAAGGACAACAGGCATGACCCATTGGTGGGGCAATCTAACAAATGTTGGCAAGCAGAGCTTACCCACCTTTAATGTGGGAGAGATGCTTGGGTTTGTTTCTGACTGGAAAACTCAACAGATGGGTTTATCCACCCCTGTTTGTTAACTACTACATCACTGTATAAAGACCAGTCTTCCTCTGCCCTGTCACACTTTGCATGGCATTATTGTTGTTTTCTGGTTGTGCAACAGTCATCTCGACTATCAGATTTAGAAAGCAAATGCTTGCAGATTTCACACTTAAAACATATACCCTATAAGCTTACCAGCCAGCAAAATTTGTGAAAGCAAGCCTGAAAGAAATACAAGTTGGCTAGAACAGTCTGTTTAAAATCTGAATTCAAATGAATATTCATAGAAAATATTTTGGAGTATACACCCAGATTTTATGACACAACATACCGCCTAACTTTCATCAGTAGATCTCAAAAGCACTTTACAAAGATATTAAGTATTCTTAGAGCAGCTACTTCGCAATAGGCACTTTTTCAGCTGCTGACAATATTTAAATTATTGAAATAGATTAAGTGATATTACCAACTAATCACCTACCAAGCCTTTTACATCAAATTGCTACCTGGAGCAAAGTATTATGCTTAATTTTGGAACAACTGACACCTATGGTTTATAAGGGCAACTGTAAGCATAAACAGTAAACCTAACAGCACAAAGATTAGTTTGCACAGCCTAATTTCTTTTTTGCCAGTTATATACAGCATCTTTTCAGTCATATAGATGCTCTTCTGCTGAAATCAGTTGTCTAGGGAATGCAAGCAACTTGGGGAAAACAAAGCCTTAGCTTTCCAGAGACAACGCAAAGCATATCATAGAATGGATCAGTCCAGTAATCACAAGTACAATTCAACAAAAAGTGAACATCTCAGACCTGGCAGGGCAAGTAGGACTTCAGTGGATCTGCCTGATAGAGAGAGGGGGAAGACTTAGGCCTACTCATGAGATAAGTTTTCTTCTTCCAAACTGTTGATAAATTCTGTTATGGTGCAATATCAGGCTCTACTAGGTGGTAGATAGCGCATTAGATATGCACAGTGGGTGGTTGATGTGTATTAAGATATTGCATGAAGCAATAACATTTCCTAAACTTTCTCTTTCTTCTACCCAGCACACAATGCAAAAAGTGTGAAAACTACCCACAGGTTAGCAGTGGGTGGATTTGAAGGGCCCATATTGTACTTGGAAATATTTTGACTGTGTTACAGCCAGCCAGTCTCACTGGCTATAATGACCCTATGAAGTTACACAGTACTTGTGGACTTATTTTTCACAAAAATTTGGAGTTAGGTTTTATTTTCAAAGTGCTAATTTCACCTCAAAACAAAATAAAATTGAATGTCTTGCCCTCACAGCAAGACACAAAGCATGAAAATGCAACCAAGGGGTGTTTTAAGGGCTGAGAGAGTAAGAAACAAGTAACACCTCAAGTTGCATTAGAGAAAAAAATACTATTTGCAGTGCATAGTATCTTCAGTACAGTATACCTACTTTTTCTTTATCATGATTTGGTACAAGACAGAAGATAGATTTTGGATTTTCTGAGAGCAAGGGGAATCCTCTACTGAGGGTCCAAGAAAGAAAGGCACCCTTGTAGGAGCATGGGCTACTCCAAGATTAACTCAGTTTGTGGGCAGTAGGTAACACCAACAGGTACTGAGCCTGAACAAGAGAAAAACTGATATTCATTAGAAGTAAAGGAAAAGACCGTACAAAATGGAGCCTCTAGGTTGCCTGCCTGTTACAGAATATACTTGCAGTCAAAACACTACATGAAGTCAGGTTGATTTACCAGTTTATTCTTAATTTTGAAATTACTTTAGGCACCCTAAAAATGCAAATATAGGTTTCTCTTTGTGAGTGATAAAGGAAACAGACTCTGCAATATAGTATAATGTTCTCCCTATCTCTGTATCTCAAGTCACTTCCCTAGGTTGTTCCAAAAAAGAGCAAAAGACCTGACTTCCCCCTTCATGTAGCTCATGTTTTGCCAAAGCTTGCAAAACAGCAGTGGTGCCATTTTCACATGAGCCCATCACAATGGAATCAGGTTGTACTTTTTTTTTTTTTTCCTCTCATACCTCAGCCCTAGGTGGGGCCTTTGTGTAGGTGCCAGGACAAGTCAAGCAACCTCAGACTGCAATTAAAATGAATACTGAAATAAAGCATATCTGAACAAGAAGTTGTAAAAGTTAGACAGATGGCAGTTACTAACAAACTAGATTTTAACAAGGGAATCAAAATATTACCATGATAGGCAGGGAGATAACAAGATTCTAGAAAACAACTTTGAGATTAATTGTGTGATAGAATATTGGGGGGATTTTTTTTTTTTAAAGTTACAGTTGAATGAAACAGCTTTGTCTTGCAATATGTATTAGTCAAACACATAAGTGGTAGGGATAGAAAACAAAAAATCCCCAATGCTAATCTAAATAGGAATGAAGCAGAGGAAATGGCTAAAGAAAGTAGGAAATGGTACAGGTTTAAGCTACATGGTCCCTGTATCAGCTGACTGTGGTCATCAGCTCCAACATGCAGATACAGGCCTGCAGACATGCAGATGAAACCACAAAGCCATGCCATGAACAAGGCTTCCAGCAGTCACTTCCATCAGTAGAGCACCAGGGTAACTCCTACCTCTGCAGCTCCCATTCTTGAGTACATCCCCTCAAGCCTCAGTTTTCCATCCATATCACAAGATTAGTAATACCTCCTTCTCTGTCACAGCCTAAGTCAACTAACGCTCTCTGGTCAACAGAAATGCAGCACCAACCCTCCTGATCCCTCAGAGACTGTAGAAAGGCTTTCATATTCCTGAGAATAACAGGGCACAACTCATCAGAGAGCTGAGGGACAACAGTTGCTGGCAATAGTTGCTTCCAACAAGTTCCACCAAGGACTAGTCCAGCCCAAATTTTCCAGATAGAGCTGCTCTCCACAAACTCTACTAGTTGGTCTCCTACCAAAGATTGAAACCAGGACTACCTAGCAGCAGCCACACTTACATGAAAACTTAAGGTAGTGTAGCATGATGTGAATCACCTGAGCTGGGTGATGCTCAAGGCCCACACATGGGCTACATTTGCTATTCTGTAGTCATTATTTTGCAGCTGGAATTAAACATGCACCTGGTAATTAACAGCCTACTTAATTTATTTTTACCTTGCTCTTTTCTAGAATAGTTTGTCCGGATTGCTGGATTCTGCAGTGTATTTCTTCTTTGAATTTTACTGTAGTTATTTGCTTTGTAACTTATTGGGCTGCAGCTCATTTGAAAGTGCTTGTGTGCACTTCAAGTATTTGATATTTGCCATCAAAATATTTTGATCAGAAACCTGGGACCAATAGCATGTTTTGTGTTTCCCAGGAGATCAGCCTAAGTCCTGCCCTCGTATTACCCTATGATCTTAATATCCTTTAGCATTTAGATACGGCCCTCCTCTTCAGCAGATTTCCATGCGCTTTCCAGAAGGAGACAGTTTCATTACATGCATTTTTAGAACAGAACTCATGTCTGATGCACAGAACTAGAATGATTTGCCTTTGTATCAGGCTGATAGTAGGGATAAAAGAAGAGCTCTGATTTCCTATTGCCAGTCCAGCATCCCTGCTAAAAGTCCCACCGATTTCTTCTACTTTAAAATTGTATGCCTAATTATAACATCTACTTTACTGGTTCTATTTTTTCAACAAAATCAAGATGGACTGTTGATCACTAGTGCATGGTACTCACTTAGGATCCACTGATTTGGTGACCACTTCTGCCTGTGGACTCAATTTCAGAAAGATTACACACTCAGCCCAGATGCATGTAAACAACTGGCTTTAGTGGAAATTGTTCCTTTACTGGAGTAATCTGCTTTGCTAAGGGGTAGGCACAGGTGGAAAGCAATCTGTGTTTTGAACTTTGATTCATTTGTATTGCCACATGGTGCCTGAAAGAAGAAAAAGCCGAACCCTCAGCGAAGCTCTCCTGTTCAGTGTGTATTGCAAATGCCTTACATGCCTTACCTGCAGAGCTGCTTCTGACACACTGGCTTCACATCTGGAGTTCCCGTATGCAAAACAAGTGCAGTAGAACAGTTGATGTTGATTGAAGCAGAAATTTTGTCCTCAGGTCTGGTCCTACATTAACTCCCTTTTGGGATTGCTTTAATGCTTCTACCAATTTTTCCATGTCATCTTTCTCCAAAAAATAGCTAAGGGTGACCTCTAAGAGCAGAAACGTCTCTGAAAATATGAAGAGGAAAAGAAGGAAACTCTCTGTAAAAGAAAAATCATCAGAGATTTCACTTTGATCTTACTCTATTGTTTTGGTTTTGCTTCTTTTCTCAAAGTTCAAGTATTTTCTCGCCTGTAGCAATGCTAACAAATGGAACATGTTAACACACCCTCCTGCTTGTTGCTGATTACTGTATTAAGATAGGCTTCAGATCAAAAAGCAGATGGAAAAACAGAGGTCGAGTTTACAAACTTTACTTAAGCAGACAAGGTCTTACATTAACTTAGAGATACCTTGTAGACTTTTATCACTGCTGTTAATTATTAAAACATATAGACTAATTTTGCATCTGCTGCTGGATAGGGTCGATAGGACCAGCTCTGAAAAGCTTCAAGGACTGTGCCTGTGTATGGATTTTGAGCACAGGTCCCCCAGATAGCCTGGTTTCTCTGTGCAGTAAAGACCCCCAGCATGCAGGACAAGACAGGTTGGGTCTGTCTTTGCACGCAAGTGCAACCCAGAGAGAAGCAATTTTTGTTGAGAATGCTTCTTGCCCCAAAAATGCTACTTTGCTGGTACAAGCTTTAAGTTGGAGTTGTACAAAATCCAAAGAGAATTGCTGTGAGGCAAATGACGTAAGGGGGTGTAGGAGTAAATACCGCAGCTGGATGTATTCAAACGCAGCCCATAGTATTTCTTCTTCTCCCCCCTCCTCCCTCCAGGAGGCAGTTGGAGAGTTTATGGTCTTCTATGACAAATCACATTCCAAAAAGGTTAATGACTACAAGCATTAAAGGAATTATTAAAAAACATTATAAGTGAGCTATAACTTCTTTAAAGAAAATGGAGCCCAAGACCCTCTCCATGTCTTCAGCGAGATGGGTTGCTTGGCACTGCCTCTTGCCAACCCTCCCCACCTTTGCAGCCCTGCTCCACAAGCCTCTGGGACCACAAAGGGTTTCTGAGCAAGGAAATCTGCAGTGGCAAGAGCCACTAGAGGGCATTCAAAACACAATTTTTCCCAATTGTTGAGCGCCCGTAGCACCCAGTAAAATCAATTAACTTGTGTTATGTGGACATGGTAAGTTGCAGAACACCTACACTTCTCGATTCATGTTTGTTCAAGACTTTATGCAGGTAATGTTTGTCCTGACGCTACCACAAATGCTGTTCCTATGTAATTACAGCCAGAATTACACCACAGGAGGCTCAAATCCTATAGTAACAGGTCACTTTGGAGTATAAAAATTCAGATTTGCATCTCTCATTTGTTTTGCTTTTTACTCGGGGTTCCAGTAGACATCAAAGTAAATGGACCTCACCACTGTTCACATTACTTTCCATATATGTGTGCAAACATGTACATCCAATTCTTGTAACTCGAATACAGTCACTCACAGGTCTCCTTCTTTGGTTGACAAGGTATTATTTAGCAGGCACCTTTCCTTCTGCTACCTTTACCCTGTTATCAGTGTTACCTTCTTTCTGCAGTTTGCTTACTCAATTAAAGAGAGGTAGGTTTATTTGGTTTGCCTGTTTGTTCAGATAAAAGTTTACAGAATATATAATTTTCTTGCTCATGAGTTGCAGCTGGATTGTTGAACTTAATTCTCCTAAAACACAGGTTTTATATAAAATAGAACAGTATCTTACCAACTTAACAGAAGTGCGTTTAGTACACTGTCGTCTTTAGATGAAAAATGAGGGTAACTAAGAAGAGGCTGGTAACACATTCTGTCATTCAAGGACACAGTATTTATTGAGGGTCACAGTAAATAAAGTCCCTTTATGGAGCAGGGTCAGTTGTGGCAATGCAGTCATCACCAGGAGAGCATTTAAAATCTGAATCAGTATGTGTAACAACTTTATTGTTCTGACTTGAAGGTACTTTTAAAAAAGAAGAAAACAGAGCTGCAGCTTTTGCATAAAGGTCTGGGTATCTCTTCCTGTGGAAGCCTGTGTTCATTCATTGTTTCCTTCAGGACCATTTTACCTGTCAGGATAAAAGTGCCCAACTATGAAATAAACCTCAGTCAAAGCCTGTGATAGGATCTTCTAGGCTGGTTTATTGGACAGTTAAGATGTGGGGCCCCAACCTCCATGAAACTTGCCTGCAGATAGACTCAGGTTTGAAAAGTGAGGCTGCTTCCACTGATCCTCCCACTACCACATTAATTTCTCAGGACTGATGCACATGGGACAGGATGGGTCATAGAGACCGTGCATACATAGTTCTGCAGAAAAACTTGTACACGGTTACCACTGGTGCCAAAGCAAAGCAAAATGCCCTGTTATGAATGTAGGCATTTCGCTCTCAGTTTTCATTAATGGAGCAGTTTGCAGGATGAAGGAAAAGACTCGTGCTGAGCACCAGGCATTGCTGGCTCTTTCCCTGTCCCAGGCTGCAGCAGGGAGACAAACTCAGGCAGAGCCTGGGGATCACCACCATGACCCTGTGTCGGCAGAGTACCAGTGCCCTGAGCTGCAGCTTCAGGAGGGAGCCGGTAGTAGATGCTTCACCCACAGACCTCTACCAGCAAAGGCCCTCACCTGTCATTTATTTCAGTAACCTCTGTGCATGACCTCAGTGGCAGGCTTATGTTTGTCACATAATTGAATTTGTTTATCTCCTGTGTGAGGATGCTCCCCAAACCTTCTTCCTACCCCATGATACCCCTACTTTTTCCCTCCCTCCTCATTCTGAATTTGCCTGAGTAGTTGCAGGCTTTCTTTTCAGCAGTAGTGGCTCTAAGAGAGAGCAAGAGGATCCGAGGTCTACATGTGGGAAGGTACAGTACTACTTTTACTTGGACAAAGTAGGGACCAGAAGATGCAGGACAATAGGATGCTGTAACAGGGCCAAAGGGCAGTGGCTTACTGCAACCAAGCTTGTTAAAGGATTCCCAGCTGGTCCACATCAGAACAGAAGAGAAATCCATCATTGTTATCCACAGCTCTTACATTTTAAGCCTAGTCGTGGACCCCAAGGATTGATTTTTTTCTCATGTTCATCTTTCTTCATTTTTAAAGGAAAAGTTAAGCAGGGAGGAGAGGTGGAAAACAAGGAAATCCAGAGCTGTCAAGTAGCCATGAGTCTGCCTCCTAGAAAATGTGAGCTGCTTTTGTCTTGTAGCTGCTCTGTTTGGGAAGTCTGCAGGAGCTGATGGTTTTGCCTGAGGAATCCACAAACCCTGTGGCTAAACTTGCAGGCTTTGCCACCCAGACCTGTGCAGCTTTCTGTGCAGCATCCGATGAGCACTACTACCTCTAGCAACTGAACTTCCTAAAATTAATATATATTCTCACAGTAAGTGGCCATTTCAATCCCCACTGATTTAAGGGGTCCATTTTATGTGATGAGCTCACTGTTCTCTGATGAAGCATGCTTGTCAACACCAAACTTTTTCTATTTAAAAAAAAACCCAAACAAACTAGCAGCAAAGCCAAGCCAATATTAGAAACATGATTTTGTAAGGACTTCTCCCATACTGCATTTCATGCTCTAGCATTGCTTCTCCATGTCAAGCTGTAATCTCCAGAACCAAACCAGGAAGCTACAAGAGGCTGCAGGGCTGCAGCTGCTGCTCTCTCTGAATTGCAAAGGACCACATACAAGAGAAATGTAGACCTAAACCGAAGATTTCAGGTTAAAACAATCTCAGTACATCTGGCAAATGTGTAGTAATTATGGAGGTTAAGTTCCATCTGGGACAGGTTTGGCAAGAACCCAAAATGTCTGAAGTACTGAGATACACACCTCTGGGTGTTGCAAGTTTGATAGAATATGAGGTGTATAAGGGAAATCAGGATGTACTTCAGGTCTCTTCTGTGATCTGAGTTTGGAATATATCATCCTTGCACCTTCAGCTTCTACATCTATTCCAAAAGATATGGTTACAAGATCTTTTGTGATCTACAGAACGTCTACCCCCTCACTCTGCTCCTGGATATACTTGTCTCTTATTTCATTCATCTTTTCCAAAGATTTTACTTAGAGATCAAAAAATGGTCTCTGACCTTATCAACACACAAGGCTTATGAGCCATCCCTCTGAATTCAGCAGGACATCCCATATGCTCCTAGTTAGAGATGTGAGTAAGTCTCTGTAGCAGAAAGTTTTTAGGAAGTACTTGGTTAGAGGAACATTTTGAACATGAACATACTGCCGTTTCCACATACATCCGACGTAGGAGCCTTATATGACTTTTAGTAGTAACCCTTTTTATGGTATTGCACATGCAGTTGAGAAATGTGCAGTGTTCAACCCACTACAGAGAACACCTTCTTTTTAATCCCAGGTCAGGACTGTCAGTGGGTCTGCACTGAGATCCCGCTGGCTGCCCGTGCTGCATTTGCTCAAAGAAGTGGTGCAAATGGCTGGTGGATGTGCCTTGTGCCTGTGCCTTCTGCTCACAGCAAGCAATTATTGCTGGAGTGTTTTAAACAATTAAATAGTAAGGGCCTGTAGCAGATTTTTAAGTCAAAACCTGAAGGGAAGAACACAGCCATTGTTCTGAGCAAATACAATCTATGACCAAATTCATAGATCTTAAAGCCATAGCAGTATAATCACACTTGTATTGCAGTGGGATTTCAGCCACTCATTTCTGCATTAGTTGCTTTTGTTTGCCTGAGATGAATTATTTTTCTGGACAGGACTGCTCTTCACAGCTGATGAGTTTTCTAGACATTAAGCGTGACTGCTCAAATGGCTTAGTGGAAGTTATTAGGGTTATCTGGCCAGCCCTCAGACTAAGTTCTGCAGGAACAGCAATGGTTTTTGTTTTCCCTTGACCTTCAGGATTGTAACTGCAGTTGCATTACAGTTTTCCACTTATTTGGCATACTTACATTTAATATTTGGGAGAGGAAACCAGGGGAATAAATTCCATTCCCCTGCTTGCTCTTACTTGTCCCTCAGCATTTCAAATTGTGAACTCTAATGTCCAAGAGGCAACTCACTCAATTCTCCAGCATTATTCTGGAAAATAACAATTCCTTTCCTGTTTCTTCAGTCTAAGCCTCACTGTCAGCATTAGCTGGGAAGAGGTAGGGCAAAAAGGAGAGCAAGGAAAGAGGCTACACAGAGCCATCACTGTGAAGCAGCAGAGTACCCAGTGGGACAAGCAATAATACCCTATTTGACAATCCTCCCATGAACTTGCAGGTTGCCTGCTCTATAGGCGTGCTGTGGCCCCAAAAGCATTTTCCTCTCTGGTGTTCATGCTTTTGTGATAGGATATTTCAAGAGGTGTTGTCCTGAAGGAAGGTCTGTGGCTGTAGAGTAACTTTGCCCAGTGCACCAGATGCTCTCTAGGAGCAAGGATGCTCCTTTGGCTACTCCCAGTGTGAGGTGCAAGATAGAGCTCTAGACCTGTTTAATTCTGTGCTTTCTCCAATCTGTCACAAGCTGCCCCTTGAGAAATTAATCTCCCTCTGTGCCTCAGGTCCCCATTTGTAAATGCTGGTAACAGGTCCTTTCTCCTGCCCTTTATTTGTCTTGTGGTCAGACTATGAACTCCTTGGAGGATGGACTGTGCCCACGATGAAGGGATCCACTGGTCTCTAAATCATAACCAATAGTAACATGGCACCAGGAAGAAGTGTGGTTAATCCAATAAGTGAAGCTCAAGCAATTAATGCTGAGAACATTTTTTCAGGGTCATTTCCACTGACTGATGCAAATGGACACTGATGGAATCTGCATTCCTTTCAGAGCGGCCTGAACAGCTCATCCTAACTTTTTTTCCTTTCCCTGAGCACTTGAAAACGTAATTGTAAGGGTCAAGGATTGCTAAGGGTGGTACGGCTGGAGCTTTTTTAAGTTTCTGACTTGATTCAACACAGCAAGATTATACCACAGTGAAAAATTTAGGGTGTGTGCCTAGTCATGTCAGGAACCGTAGGAATACATAGCAAAATGTATACTCTGGGCTTCCTATAATATTCTCGGTAGAAAGGAACAACTGACAGGTTTTCCTATTTATTTTTCATTGTGAAGACTAATCTAAAGATAATTGCATTGCTCTTGTGTCAGCTGTTTTGCTTTTACTTTTAAAAGGAAACTGTCAGTATAAGGATTAGAATGAAGTTATGTCCTTTAACCATTTACCATAATTAAGTGAACTTTAAGCAAAGCACATCTTACCACTGACATCTCTGCCCAGCCCTGTTTCTTTTGGCCTGCTGTCCTATTTTTATCCCTCTCACTTGGAATGGTGAACCAAACATGTTGTCAACAACAGTAAAAAAAAGTGTAAAAATTTATTACCCCATCAAAAAAATAGCTGGATAAATGGGACAAACAAATTTCAACTACGTTCAAATCACAGAACTGCACTGGCCATTTTACTTTGGTTTCTCTTTTAATTTCTGTACCATTTAAGCTTTTAGATAGTGTTATTAAATCTTGGATTAGTCTGCTTATTGCAGCAACAGCTTCAGCAGCTTCTCTGAGATAAAATGTATGTAATTTCAGGGACAAAAATTCTCTGGTCACTGCTGAGTCAAAACTGCCACTGAAGATAATGTTCTTGCTGGGAGAGTCTAAGAATACCAGCAAGATTTGCAGGAGGAGGTAATATTGTTATCAGACTAGCTGATACAGCTGAAAAAGCAAACAAGTGTCTGGATACAGAAGACCTTCTTCAAGTCAAAAACAGAAGCAGCTGAAAAGCTAGATATAAGCTGGTAACAATTGCTCTAATTTTAACCTGATTATGCTGTCACTTAGACTATGAGAGAGAAAAGATATTCCCAGCTGGTTACCTACAAAGCAGAGAGATGAAGGTGTATGAGTTGATCTCAGACAATATTGACACTGAAGATGCTAACTTTGAAACTGGGCCTGCTTTGAGGAAGGGATAGAGCAGATAACCTTCAGAAGTCTCTTCCAACATCATTTATTCTTGGGGATCTGTGATTTTATGCTACCTCTTCCCATAAACCTTGCTTTTCTAATGATAAAGCTCTGTTATCTGAATAACAACAGCACCCAGAGACCAGGGCACTGGCCAGCTCCTTTCTCCCCTTGTAGCACAGGCCTGGGGGTGACATGGGCCACTTTGCAAGTTTTCATGCAGTTGTGGACTGTTACAGATGAATTCCTGTTGTGGGAAAGACTGGACTCAAAACGGAAAAGGGAAAAACCAAAATACAGCAACAGGGTGTGCATGTGTGTAGGGCAAACAGGAGCAGGGGTCAGGGAGCTGCAGCAAGGGGGGTGCAGAGGGTGTTTTACACGTAGTCGCAAGAATGGTCATGCACGCATCCACTGAGACATTTGACATTGAGGTCAATCATGTCTTTCAGCTATTTGGAGAACGACATTGCTGCAGGTTTCAAAAGGATGATCTGCAAGTGCAGCCAAAGACGGCTCATTAGAGCACCTGCCAGTCTTTATCAGTTGTCAAATAAAGCAGATGGATTTGGTCAGCAAACCCGCAGATAAAACATTAAAGGTTTGGTTTTGTTTTTTTCTTACTTTGGGCCCCACTTCAAAGCTAGTTTCTGCTTTAAAGTTCTGACTCAGTCTGATAAATAAAAGAAGTTTAAGTTTCCAGTTAGCAATGTTTATTAACAAAAAACCAACACAGCTGACCGTTATGATTTTTAGCATAGGCAGACACAACCTCCATTTTTTTCATAAAAGGAGGGGAAATGGCTTACCAGAAGTTACAGAAAAATAATTCTATAAATAAAATAGCAAACATTAATGATAATCATGCAGTAACAAGAATTCATTACCTCTTATCCTAGGAGTTTAAAACAATTATGCCTCACAGAATCTAAAACAGGATGGCACAAGTTAAAGGACATAATTCTTATATGAGCGTAAAATTAGGCTGCTCTGCTTAGCATCAAGTTCACAAGAATGGATACAGGAGCTAATGCAGGACAGCCGCTTCTTGCCCGTTCAGGCAGTCGCCCGGACAACTGTCCTCTGTACTTTAGAGGAGCCCTGAAGACTGCTAGGTTATATGTAAGTCACTGCTGTACCTTTTCTGGAGCTGGCACTTGCCGCCACAGTGAGTGGGAGCCCAGTCCCCTCCAGCACAGTTGGTCACTGAGGGGCAGATGCTTTTCCCACTTCCCCTTCAGCCTCTCTGGATGTTAGGAGTAATGCTGAGTCTGGTTCACCAAGCCTAGGCTTGTGTGGTTAAAAAAATACTTATCATTCAGGTGTTTGAGCAACACAAACATTAGAAAGAAGCATAGATACCATCAGAGGGAATTTATTAAGAAAATGCAAATTCATCTTCTCGGCAAGCTACTTATATTTTCCATTCTGCTCTAATCATGGTTTGCAATCGTTACAGAAAGTACCTCTACATATTCATCACTTTCCAGCAACTACTTCCTAATCAATGTCACCGCTGATGGGATTGGACGTTGCTTCAGACATATTTCTGATGCTGAGATTAAGAAGTGAGCATCTTTCTGGGATTATCGCCAAGGGCATAAATCTCAGAGTGATGTGATGAACGGAGAGGTGTGAGGGAGGCACTTGAGGAATAGACCTTATCTCACACTGATGATTTCAGGAAGATATCTTTTGGAGAAGTAAAGAAATTACAAGCACTTGTCAAAGAAGATAGTAGTAAGAGATTTGACATAATTCAGCAAATGCTTTCCGGTGACAAGTAAGAAAACACTGTTTCCTTCCTGGCAAAGCCCTCATTTATCACCTGGGAACAAAACTAATTAAGTGACTCAAATGAGAACTATGAAGTGATGCTTTTAATTATGTTGTCTGTGTAATAATTCTTTGTCACGCAGACATGCAAATGATTTGCTGTTCCCAAAAGATTGTGTTTGTGATTAAAGAGAAGAAAACAGGCCAGATTTTACCTTCAGCAGCACAAGCCTACATCCACTGTAAAATCATCAAAGGTGTTGGAATAACACAAGATTTAATACGTAATTAGAGTAACTCAAGCCTCAAATTATACTAGGTTATCACTGTATGCTTTTCCTGATGCCAAGGGAGAGATATGCCTTAAATCTTGCAAACAGAGATTCTCGTTCAGTGAGGAGTACCTGCAGCCGATATAATGGCAGACTGGCATCATTTTAATACTCCGAGCAAATCCACATAGGTCAAAACAAACCATGGAGCCTGCAATCTCTGCATCTGGCATTTCAGCTGACATTCACCTGATAGGGAGGGGAAGGAATGGTGGGATGGAGAGGGGAAAAGGAGGAGCAGTGCCAGCTTTCAGGTGGAATTGTAATAACTCCTTTATGGCAGGGCATTAACATACAGCCAGTGCCAGTGAAATTAGCCCACCATTGTACCGGATAAACAGTGCCTGGGTTGAGACAACAAACCTGTTGATCTTATCTGTCAACACCCAGATCATCATCTGGGCTTTGACTTACCGGCTGCTCTGTCAACAGTTCCCCTGTAGAGAAAAGAAATGGCAACAGCAAGAGTAACAGCAGCCTGCAGCACACAAGAAGCTTTTTGCTTCAGCAACCTGCCAGGCCATAAAAACATGCCATTTTAAGTGAGAAGGCACACTGTTAATGAAGAAGAGAGCCTTTGGGCAATTTTCAGCAATGGGATTACAGTGAATTCCACCTTGGACAAACGTTTGGTGATACAGGCACCACAGAGTTCAGTGTTTGCAATCAAACTTTCTCAAGATCCACCAGAAACTGCAGAATTTTAATCAAACGTGTTGTTTAATTTTGCTTGATTTTCCTTTGTGCATTTGTGTCTGTATCTAAATTAATGGAAAAATACAAATCAAACAGAAACTGAAGCAAAATGCTTCCATTAATGGAATATTTTGGCTGGAAGCTTAATCAGCAAAACAAGGGGACTCAACAGTGTATTTCCCTTCCTTGCAGCTCATTTTTCATTCTCTGTTTCCCTTTCCTTGCCGTTCAGGCTGCCATGAGAAGATGACCTTTCATTATGTGGACACATAGTGAGCAACGGAAAGTACCCCTGGACAGGCATTAGCTCCTCAGCCAGCATAACCTGGCACTGCAACATATTAACTTGGAGAGGTTCACAAAGGAAAGATTTATCAGGGTGCCCAGGCTGCTGATGAAAGGTGACCTACTTTCTTACCCAGCCATATTTGTATTCCATTTATTGCTGAGCCATCAGGGTGCACAGAAAGAGGCGAAGCATCCCCAGGAGCATGGCAGATGTAGACAGCATCTGAGCCAGGCAGGGGAAGGGCACAGACTGGCAGGTTTGATGAACCCCCATGGACCCGTCAGGCACAGACATAGGTCCTAGGGGGAAGTGGGGAGAGATATGTAGCTGATAACAGCAATTTGCAGAACAGTCTTATGACAGGCATGTGCAGAGAGAGGGAATATCAGGTGGAGGAAAGCCATGACTTCAAGAAGGAGGATCCACTGAGAGCTGACTTCCTAGCCATGATCTGCTCTCTGAAACATATTGTCAGGGTTCAAACTCTTATTAAAAGGATCAGCCTGTGCCTTTCTGAGATGATTTGTGCATCCGTGAAGCCTGTAACATCCTCATGTCTTCAACAAGGAAAAGAAAAAGCTACTTAAATTAAATGGCTTTGGTGCAAAGAGGATCTGGCAGTGGCCAGCTTTATATTATTAACATTTCCCAGGAGTGATGTTCCACAGTGGCAGGCTGATGTAATTACCAGAAGTGAAGTTGTAAGTCCTATTGAAAAGACCAAGAGATTTACTGGTGACTTCAAAGAGGTAAAGATTTGTGTGGATTTGCACGGGGATA
>VZTL01011890.1:36100-47160 GCA_013400535.1 Scopus umbretta
TATAGAAAATGCAATGGGTTAGAAAATCAGGTCCTCCAGTGTCTTTAATCTTTTGTGAGCTTGATCCAGACATTTTGGTCTACAGGGGATTTAAATTAAGTTGCAAAGGAGACTTCCTAAACTTTCTATCCAAATGTTATATTATGTGGGTTTTATACTATTAGCTTAAAAAAATGACTTTTTCTAAGCTTTTTGGATTAATGGCTTGTGGACAGCTAATGCTGGCTTAGTGTTGGCAAGGAATTTACTTTCATGATGTGGAGATAGACGATGATCTAATAGTGATTTGCCTTTATCCAGGAAATTCACATATATATTAAAAGATGAAAGAAACATCTCGGGATGAACCAGCAAATTATCAAAAATGACAGTCAGGATAAAGTACACTGGAAAAGGTATTTGAGAAAACTTGTGGTACAAAATATATTACAGATAGTCACTGTGAAAGTATACGATCAGATGTTTAGACTCTTTTTGGTCTTTTTTTTGTATTAAAAATAATGGTTTTAAACTAATTCTGCAGATTTGTTCTGAATTATTTACAACTGATCATGTGCCAGGTTTTTTTTGTGTGTGTTTTTTTTTTTAAATAGAAGTCACTCTAAAATGTGAAAGATCAGTCAAGTAAGGCAAAAAAAATCATACTTGTGATTTAACATAACCTGGTGTCCATATGGATATGGAGCAAAGGGATACCTACTCTCAGACTGTGCACTGTAACAAGATCTCCCAGAGGATTCAGTGGTCTGAGGATCCTCCCTGATGTTTTGCAGCTAAGGTGGGAATGCCACTTCTGTGAAGTAGTATGAGACACATTTTCAAAAATGCTCAGCATTGTGAAAGATCAGTTTAGTCTGGACCAAAAAAAAGGATCCTTTTCACTGCAAAGATCACTTCAAAGACAAAAAGCATCTTTTAAAAGTTTTCCAGGTCCCATTCAAGCCTTGCCACTGGTCATCTTTTCCCTCTGTCCTCTAGGTTCTAGCACACTTTGAAAATCCACCAAGAATTTTATGCAGGTCCAGGTTCCAGGTCAAACAGGGAATAAATTAAGTCATGCTTCAGTAGGCAGATGGCAAACAGCCTTCCATTAAAAGAAATAGTTTCCACTGTGCCTTGGTTTTCCTCTGTGTTCAACTGGAATAAAGATACTTATTCCACAGCAACACTGCATGGTTAAAACCGGCTTGCTTTTTAAGACCTCTGGAGAGGAGCTGACATGGTGGGCTGGGGATGACTGACTCTTTACCCTCGAGCGGTATTGGAGTAGTCGTGGACTCCAGTATCCTCAAAAGGGCAGGCAGTGAGGACTCAGTAGGAGCTGAATGAGGCATGGGTTTAACACCAGCTGTGGGGTGTGATGTTCATCCCCTGTCTTCTGTCTTCAAGCCCTTTGCTGGCCCATCACTGTGGTCTGTGCTGAGGCCAAGGCTGAAGTTAACAGGCAGGGACTACAGGATAATCTAGAGGGAGTGTGGATGCAGCACAAAAGGGAATACTTGTTTGCTTTCTTTGCACCCAAAAACCAAAAGTACTACTTGTGACTTTCTCCCAGCTCAGCCATTTTGTAGATAAAACTGTAAAATTTCTATTCTTTTTGAGTATCCTTTCAAAGACATGTATCAACTCTATGACTGCGTCTCTCTTCCTCATAGATATTATATCAGTCAAAGGTGTTGATGCAAAAGAAGACTGTGGTTGGGCATACAGTACATGCCGTTCCCTAGGTTAACATACTCATTGGCCCTGGCTGTCTGAGAAAGAGCAGGAGCAGAGAAATAAGGCAGATAGCACAGGAGTCCTGGGAAGACCATTGCCATTTTCTGTTTGTTCCAACACAAAATTGCCCCTGCAGATGAAGGGTGCCTTGTCGGAATGCCGTTTTAGCCAACTTGGGAGAGGTTTCTTATAAGCTGGAATCAGTCTCATGGAGAAATGCCTCCTGCTGTGCCCTGTGAAGGTCCCCAGCTACTGTTCTGCAGTCAAGATACAGAGCACGTGTGGAAAGGTACTGAACCACGTCCCAAGAAGGGTGTTTTGGCAGTGCTTTGCAGCAAGTACCACCAATTGCTAGATACTGTTGTAAAAGAAACAACAGTGTTTCACCAACACCAGCATGCGGAGATATTTAGCATCTTTAATATTTAATATGATGGAATCTAATCTGCAGCTAATTCACAGAAACATCATTTCATGGTACTTGTCTTCTCCCTTGCCTTGGTCCATTTTATTGTACTTGCTGCTATGCAAAATAATGTCAACTGTTAATGAGGACACACTGGTTCCTCTCAAGGTAAATGAATGGGGATTTTTGATTCTGCCGTGCTTTCCCTCTGTTTGGCTTTCTCCCCTGAGTGTGGATTACTCTGTCCTTCTCACAGTACAGGACAGAGCAAGAATAGTCATATTTCACCATGGTGAGCTCCATGCTCTGCAGCAGATGTAGCAATGCATGCCTTTGAGGAAAGTTAGAACAGCCTCTGAACTGTTTCTCTAACATTTATACTCTGTATAGATATACTGCACCTACGATTCTTCTCTGTCATAAGCAACAGCATATAGATGACGTAGTGGTCCATTCTGCCCATATACCCTGTCTCCTCCATTGAAATGTCCAGACTTAAGTTTGGAGCTAAGTATCCATAAAAAGTAAAGTGAGTGTATCCCACTAGGCTATTTCCTGGCATATGCACTAGATGATGCTTGTGATGAAGAAGAGGTCAACTTTCCCAGAGGCAAATGGCTGCAGAAGACACCAGGCTGAGGTGATTTAGTCTTGTTCATTCAATCATTGTCTGAAGTGAGAAATTTAGTCAGGAGAGTGCAGCCACAGGAATCAGGTGTTGTTCTGAGGACTGCACTAGCAATTAATTTGTATTTGCTACATGCTGCACAGCTTTGCATAGTGGTTATGCATACTAGACAAAATCAGTGGCCAACCTCATCAGTAACAAGCAGTAGACTTCCACACAGTGATTGTACCCTAGGGTTAGAAAGCAAATTCTGTGACTGGAAAAAAAACCCCACAGACAATATGTGAGAAAATATGCTGGTTTGCTACTTTTTTGCTCCAACTGAGAGAGGCATTAAGGCTTACTTCAAATTGAAATCTAGACTTTGATTCCGCATTTAAGAAATAAAGATGTTCTCAAATGGATATATGCATGGATAGCAAAGACAATCTGTCTTTGAAGGCAAGTGAGTGAAATTGCCCAAGTAAATCTATAAAATCATTTGGAATACTAATGAACTTCTGATTTAATTGCAGCTACAATGAAGTCAGCCACCTGCCAGCTTGTAAGCTGTCATTGTGTAAATCTGATATACAGTGGGTGTGAGCGAGCAGAGCTGCCCTGACATCAGCTTCATGGCAACACTGGGCTCAGCGAAGCAATCCCAGGAGGAGATGAAGGTCCAACACTGCAGTTAAACTCCTCCCAGATGTCAGCAGATTTTTTGCCTGTGTTAATTTTGGTCTTGTTTAATTAAAAAAAAATAAAAAAAAAAAGGAAAAGTGCTGAAAATAGCTAAGGCAGAGTTAGAGATTTGATTTCTCTTGGCTCAGTGCTAGTTTTTCCTGGGTGAAAAGACACGGTTTGTAGTGGTAGGTGCACCTGAAGTCAAGGAAGGTACAGCTCACAGTGTGGAAAGACTGTAGAGAGGAAGCTGTTGCAGATGTCAGTGTCTTGCTGCAAGGTTCTCCTGGGATAAGCACATGCCAAGGCTTAGTTTCCAGAATGGCCCTTTTGCTGGCTGGGAAGTAACAGAGTAAACCCGTCCTGGGCTACTAATGAGGGGCATCTGTGGTGGGTACACATTCATGAGGCATCGTCGACTTTTCACTTTCACAGCTTCACAGGCACAGTGTATTGATCACCCACTGCAGAAAATCTAGCCATGACCGCTAAATGAGAGATCCATGGGCAAGTCCCCTACCCCATGCTCCAAGTGAGGGGGACAGACAGGGAATGTATAATGCTGCCATGCAGCTAAGTCATGCATCTGTGTGTTTTTTCGCTTTTGTTGGACCTGTCTTTTAAGGCATATCCAAGAGTGTGAAGAAAACTAAAGATCTGGCAAATAATCAGCGGAGGTTTGAAAGAGGGATGTCCACCTGATAAAAGCATCCACCTGTGAACGCACTGGAGTGCTACTGGACACTAAATACTGCCTGCCATGATTCTCCAGCACTGGAAACAAAGACCTAGCATGTTGTTCAGATTTAACTCTGGATTAGCTCCCTAATGCCAATGGAAGTGGCTTTGCAAGGGCTGAATTGTTCACTCTCCTGTTGCCCAGGCAGTCTGAGCCCTTCCACGCTTGCTGCATCTCCACTACTCTCAGATCATAAATGCTGTCAGTAGGGTGCTAGAGGAGTGCTGAAAACAAGTTCTGGGAAAATATGTGACACTGTTGAGGACCTAGGTATAATACTAACATGGCAGCATGTACTGCAGATCCTAGTAGCATCAAATCTTGTGGAGTATGTTGTTCATCATGTCTGGGTTAAGCCAATCACTGGATTTGGGTCCAAGAAAGACCCTGCAGGGAGAGGAATATTGCTTTCTTTTGTAGCGTGTGAGATACAACCTGCTTCCTAGGGCTATTTCAGACTTTTAAGTAACAATTTCCCTACTGCATGATTGTTTCTGGACACAGGCTTCCCCTGGGTCTCTTCTTCCCCCTTTATGTACTGCATTATTTGTACTGGCTCTCTGTCTTTACAATAGGTCTTAATTTGTCAGAGGATATTAGGAAACTATTCTGAAGCCTCAGTCAGTGGCATGTAGAGGTGATGCTCTAGGGCCCTGTTGAGGTTAAACATTTACTGCTTGGCTTGTTTGTGATGACAGGGACCTGGCTGGTCTTCTCTTCCTATGCAAACTGGCAAAGCTCTACATTTCAACAGAGTTGGGAAACCAGCCCTGTCAGCACCACTCCTCATTTGTAGTGAGAAGCAGCTTAGTCTCAAAGCAGCACAAAAACTCTAGCACAAATCCTCCAGCACAAAACTCTCTGATGAGCTCTGCTACAGGAGATCCTGATAATACCAATGAGAGCACTACTGAGTGTATGCCTTGTCTTCATGGGCCCTGGAAATGGCTTCTAATGAAGGTGGGCACTCCTTCCCTCTCACTGGGGAGATGAGCGTTGCATAGACAGCACAAATATAAAGATACACATCTAGGCACTCAGAAAGATATCTGACAAGATAGGAACATACAAATCAGCTGTCACCCACCTCTCTTTCCCTAGCCCTGGTGCACAAGGCACTGGCAGTTAGCAAAGTGAGGACAGACACCATGCAAGTCATAAGCACCACTGCATTGGTTTTAATGACAACACTGCCTCTGTGCCTGTGTGCTAGGGTGTCCTCAGCCTGCTGTGGATATATTCTGCTGTGCTAGGCTTTGACTGGTCTCCCTACCCTAGCTCTCCTAAATTGTTAGTGCATAACAATTAATGGAGCTGTCTCAGTTGCTTTTGTATTTTATAGCAGTTGTACTAACTACTATTAGCTGGTTGCATCTATCTTGTATTCGACAAGCTATCAACCAGTGTCTTTAGGGATAGCGATGTCTAAGGACAAGGAGCAATACTTTTTCAGAGCAGAGCACTCACCTCAGCAAACTTGCCTTTGCTCTCCTTTCCAAAACCTCCCAGGTGTGGACTCTGTTCTATTGTCTGCTATTCCCAGGAAATGAAGTTCATCCCAACACATCCAGGCTGCAAAGCACAGTGACACAGCAGCTTTGAGTAGGGATCCTTTCAAGGAATTATATTGGACAAATGACTGCCTAAGTTCATCTCTGCTTTCCACCATGTTTACTATACAATGGGTTTTGATTGTTCTTTCAGCCGTGAGTCAATGTAGCACATACAGTTGCATGGGTGCATGCTAACAAACTGACTTCTAGCATCCAATGTGCACTCTGCAGATTGCAAAAAAGCATTGGGAACTACATTGCAGGTCTGTGGGTAAAACCTAGAAAAATGGTCTATGATGTTTAAACCACCATAAAAGACTCCTTGATGAGCTTGTGTCTGACACACTATTAGATATTACATCAATTTACCAAGCAGAAGTTTTAAGACAATCACAAGAAAGTACTTTTCTCACACAAGCATAACCAAGCTCCAGAGCTCCTTGTCACTTGAGAATTTATGACAGCCAAAGGTATAAAAAACAAAGTCTTGGAAGATGCATCCTGCTATTTATCCATAAACTGTACTGACTGAAGGTAGAAACATCCCACTTGGGAGGCAGATAGCTGTGTGCTTGCCTGGTTCTACACTCATTTCCTGAACATTTGCTGCTGGCCATACGAGTGGATAGACTAACTGCACAAGACAAATTTATGTCCTTATTTTATAGCCATCTTCCAGGTAAAATACAGCCCAGAATGAATTCTGACTGCTTCTTGTTGCTGCTGATATCTCATTACTTGCCTTGAGGGTGATCTGTGTGTGAAGCCAACAACTGCAGTGGTATACAGGGATGCCTTCTGGTTGTGTTGGGGTTTAAGCTAAATATCAACTCGAGCAATCATGTTTTACCCTTATATACCAAGTTTCCCCTAGTAAGTTCAACTGCAAAAAGTGCTTCACATTACTCTGTTAAGCAGACCTTACTGCAGCAGATTAGCTACCACGCTGTGTTCAGAGTAGGTCACCAATTGCAAAAACAGGCAGTCAGCCCTGTACACACATTTGATCTGTGTTATTTTGGAAACAGCACAAAAAAAGCCAGAAAAGCAGACAGTTATTATGATGAGTGTGTGCCAGAAGTCTCACACTCAAATTCAGGCTGTCCCAGCTAATAGGGTTTTTTCCGCCATTGCTCTGAGGGTACCTATGTGCCTTTCTGGATTCCTCCAAGTTGAACTTGATCCAGGTGAGAGCCAGGAGGTGGAAGCGAGCAAGATACTTTCTGCTCCTCCTCAAGGCTGTTGCATCACGGCCTTTGAGTCAACACATTTCAGACCACCCACAGAGAGAAGAGCTGGCTCTTTACCTGTGCAAGTCCCAGCACAATAATTTTGGGTAGCTTTCCCCAAGGCATTTTGCTGAGGTCATACATGACAATCACAAATATTTCCCAGAGTACCAAATCTTGTGGAAGGCTGTTGTGTGTTGGACAAATAATTTTTTAATTTTTTTTTTTTAATTATTGTAAGGCATAAGTTAGCTAAAAGGCGATCATACCAAGTGATGTCTGAGTCACTTGACCATGAATTCTTGCATTAAAACCCAGAAACACTGAAGAAGAATCCCACCTCTGCTTCTCACCATTTGTACCAAGAGGCTCTTCTTGCAACATCAGCTAAAAAAGCAGTTTTCTGGGAACCTTCCTGAAATGGGGGAATCCCTGAAGAAGGTGGAAGAAATTTCTGTGTTGTGAGCCTTATGCACCACGGGGGAGAAAGTAGGTGTTGCAGGAAGGATCAAACTACCTGGAAATGTAGTAGCAGAGGGCTTTACTAACTGGTACAATTTAGAACAGGACTGAGGATACTTTGGGGGTGAAACAAAGAACTAGAAAGCTTTGACTAGGTCCCTGATTGTACATATAATCTATCCACAAGGAAATTGTGCTGACAGTTCTTGGGAGGGACTGCTAGCTGGTGAAAAGTCTCAATTTCTGGAAAAGTAGCAAGAAAACCCAATGGATGTGCTGCTTTCTTGCAGAAGACCACATATAGCAGCTGTTTCAACCATGCAGGTGTGACTAAATTGGTACCTGAGTTCTGTATTTGCAGGTAACAGATTTCTCAGAAACAGCTCAACAGACCAGAATGACAACAAAGCACTGAAGGTGTGCAAGGCTCTTGTATTTGCCATTTGCACAGGATAACACTCCTGCCAACATTTGTTGAAACTTGTATCCTTGTTCAGAAATGACATTTTGTCATTTCTGCAAATGAGCAAAATTCCTCTGGTGAAGAATTTGAAGTTTAAGCAGAGCCAAAATTGCTCAATGCCATTAATAGGGCCCAGGCTGAGCTTTCATGCTGAAATAGCAACAATTCAGGGGAAAAAAACAGTAAGTTAAGAAAGCAGCCAGGAGGCCCCAGAAGGGTGTAAACTATGCAAATCTCTGTTCTCCCAGTTAGCACCTTGTTCCAACTCTTTTCTATTTCTTCTCTGCCTCTTTTTTTCATGTACTTTTTTTCCGCTAGGTGAAGCTCAGTTTGGATACAAGAAGGTATAAGCATTCTTACCATGTTTGTGGTGCAGGGCACAAATAACCTCTTACAGTGTGGGCCAGGTACGTGCTTAGCTGATGCTCAAATTATGCCAGGTTTTCTACAGAACAGAAATAACTGGATAAATAAGCATAGGCCCCTTTCTTTTGTTACTATATTCCTTGTTCCAGGAAAGCATCCATTGATTTCATCATGACTTCTGCTGAAGACTGAATCCATATGGACTGTGGAACAGGACCTTCAAGAAGGGGAACAACTATATTCATACTGGTGTTCCTAATAAATACCTGTGGCTGTGATAATGTCTGGTTGCAGAAGCTAAACAAATCTGAAGTTGGTTTATTTAAGCGTCCCTGTGTGAATCCCCACTGTTACTGTATATAAACCAGGGAGACATGGTTGAATCCTTTGCAAAGAACAGACCCCCAAAACAGGGTAAATTTTAAATAACCTCATTGTTGCTTTTGGGCGGACAGACAGAATGGCTAAATATGTTTCTGATGAAAAAGCCTTAATTTTCCTTCTAAAAATAAAGCTAATACTGTGGATCCCATATATTTCTGTCTTCTGTACTTCAAATACTCTGTCTTAGCTATTTTATAAACACTCTGGTCACCAGTAAATTCATGCTACAGCTGGGAAAGTGCCTGAATCCTGGTCCAGATCTAGTCTAAAGAATAACTGCAAGTAACATTCTGAGACGCAGAACTTTTTCCTTCAGTGAACTGATGGTAAGTATATATATGCATGTAAGTATGTATCAATACATCAAAATGTATTTATGCATGTGTTTGTGGTTACGGACATACTCTACACATCTTGTCGACAGCACTGGTTTTCACTTAAGGGCAGCATTTCAACAGAGTGTAATTATTTTGTTATGGAGAATCAGATCACTGTTGCATAGGAAGGGAAATAAAACCAAAAGCTACTACTCCTCACTTCCCCTAGCAAGAAGATTTTTTGGGTTTGAGGCTTCTGACAGGAGGAAGTTGTTAGGAGTTGTCTTCCAGGCAGATCTCATATCTACATTTGGCTGTCCTTACAGTAAGCAGGCTCTCAGCTCAACTGATCGGCACGGCCAAATAATTTCACCAGCCTCACTTCAGACAGCAAGAGACAAGGAAACAGCTGGGCTTTCAATCAGCCCCAATGTTTCGGTCCAAACTCATCTGGGACATGCCCATCAAACACGTCCTGGAGAAACGATGACAAAAAACAGTTCTGAGTCTCCCCTGCTACGGCCCTTACCAATTTTGTGGCATCATAGGTCTGAGCCAGCTGTGTAGGAGCCTGGAACTGGTTATGAAAAGTGTTATTTTTCACCCTGCTCGAGCAGGCATATGTCAGCATGCAATGTGCAAAACTGGAATGTTACGGGCATCACATATGCACATTCTTAAAGGTGCATATCAGTGCCTATCAGTGTAAAACCCCTCACTGCTAGAAACAAAGCCATTTTAACTGACATCTCGGTTTGTTTTGCTGACTACATGGATGCTGCTTTGCCTCAGCAATTCTCCGCACTCAGTTTGACTTTCTTTGTATTGATTTCAGGTGCATCAAAATATTATATTTCATTCTGGAATAAGAGCTTTCTTCCTATTTTTAGAGTTGTGTTTTTTTCTTGGTTTAGTGCATGCCTTTCAGAAGTGCAGTAAGCAGTGTGAATGAATCCTCCTGCCTGTGACCCTAGAGTCCTTGTTCAGCTGTAGACTTGCACTATAATAAACAGATTTGGAAGTTTCGTTCTCCAGTTTTGCATGTAGACTAGCTCCCGAGCTCCCTAGATTTAGTGACTCACCTAAAATGTCCATAGGCGAGCTCATAGATTTTAATTCCTAGTGAAGAGCTGTGGTGTTTTCCAAAAAACTGCTGATCTACATACAATAATCTGGGCCTGTATACCCAGAAGAGTTCTTTTTTGGCAAGAAAGAGTACAACAGAAACCAAACAGTGGCTTTAGAAATAATTTCCTTTATATGATGCTACATCAGGTCCAAGCTGAAGTGGGAAAGAGTTAAACTTAACCCAATAGCTCTTCGTCAGACTACATAGACCGGGTTGATGATCTCAGGGAAGGACAATAACTCACACATTATTTCCTACAGATTATAGAGACATCTTTTAACACCAAATCACTTTTTCTCCAAAAACTATGGGCAGCCCAAAGCTAATGTCCTGCAGTAGCAGGCAACCTGCCAGAGGAGTGCCAAAGGGTGGCCAGATTTTGAACAACACACAGCAGGGCCAGCAATCAGCTGCGAGTCACTGTGTTGAGAGATGGCAGTTTTTAGCTCCCTGCTTCTCCTCAGCTTTGGATTTGGTGGGAGCCAGGAGCTGCTGCACACAGGCAGAAAGTGCACTGCTGCTGCTAAATATCAACCTGTGCTGTATTTGGTGGCATTTCAGAACACTGGTTGAGAGGGTCCCTTGGGAGGCAGTCCTGAAGAGCAAAGGGGTCCAGGAAGGCTGGACGCTATTCAAGAAAGCAATCTTAGGGGCGCAGGAGCAGGCTGTCCCCACGTGCCATAAGACGAACCGGCGGGGAAGGTGACCGGCCTGGCTGAACAGGGAGATTTTGGTGGGACTCAGGAAAAAAAGGAGAGTCTACCACCTTTGGAAGAAGGGGCAGGCAACTCAAGAAGAGTACAGGGATCTTGTTAGGTCACGCAGAGAGGAAATTAGAAAGGCAAAAGCCCAGCTAGAACTCAATCTGACCACTGTTGTGAGGGATAATAAAAAAAGCTTCTACAAGTACATTAGTAGCAAAAAGGGAGCTACGAAGGATCTCCATCCCTTGCTGGATGCAAGGGGAAACATGGTCACCAGGGATGAGGAGAAGGCTGAGGT
>VZTL01011890.1:47384-59743 GCA_013400535.1 Scopus umbretta
CTACAGGCTTGGGGAAGAGTGGCTGGAAAGCTGCCAGGCAGAAAAGGACCTGGTGGTGCTGGTTGATGGCTGGCTGAACATGAGCCAACAATGTGCCCAGGTGGCCAAGGAGGCCAACAGCATCCTGGCTTGTATCAGGAATAGTGTGGCCAGCAGGAGTAGGGAAGTGATCGTGCCCTTGTACTCAGCACTGATGAGGTTGCACCTCGAATACTGTGTTGAGTTTTGGGCCCCTCACTACAAGAAGGACATTGAGGTGCTGGAGTGTGTCCAGAGAAGAGCAATGAAGCTGGTGAAGGGCCTGGAGAACAAGCCTTATGAGGAGTGGCTGAGGGAACTGGGGATGTTTAGTCTGGAGAAGAGGAGGCTGAGAGATTGGACTAGATGATCTCAGAGGTCTTTTCCAACCTTAACAATTCTATGATTCTATGATTTTTCCTCCAGGTAAGACAGCAGCTCCTGCTACACATGCAGTGTCTCCTGGCATGCCTGACTTCTAGCAGGCAAGGAAATATACAGCCCTGTGTATCACTTTGCAGCAGCTACTGATTTGTGCTCTTGTTATCTCTCTTCATCAGTTCCAGACTCAGTCATGCACAGGCAAGGTGATTTATATAGCTCAGTGGAATGAGTTATATAAATGAAATTCCCCGTTATCCATATTTCCTTATCATGTGTCATTGTGGTCATTCTTTAAAAAGAAGAAATCTTCTAATGTAACTTAAGAAAAGCCTCCTTGGTCTCTCTTTGTCTCTCATATACACACACTCATTTGTCTGTTGCGCATTCACACACGCATCTCCTCTCTCTCTCTTGCATGCTCTTGCATCCTCCTGGAGGTCCTGCTTTCTTACATGTACATTGATTGGTACACAAAACACAATCAGGACAAAAGACTTGCACACACTAATTAGCCTGGCTGATTTTTACTTGGTCTGGAGAGCCTTAAAACCTGAAAAGGCATTGAATATCAACAGTGTGGCACTTTATACAACAGGGGAATATTTGTTTTCATAGGTGAGCTACCCAGTACCAGCAGTCCTGACCTGCCTGTCCATGGGGTGAATAGAGCTGCAAGAAAACACTACTTTCCCAAGAACAGGCACAGGTTATCTTTTCTTTAACCTTCCAGTTTGTTTCCCCTACTTGTTTGTTTGGGTTATTTTAACCTCTACCCATTTGAGGTGTGTTTCTGGTTCAATGCCCCTGTAAAGGCCAGAAGAATTAGCACTGTTGAAAGAAATCCAGTACTGAATTGCCCTTGTGTTGTCCGGACTTTGTTATGGCTTCAGTTCATTAAAACCAAGAGACAGACAGCTGGAAGAGAGAGAGACCAGCTAGAGGGGGGTACTTGGAGCTGGACTGAGGCAAGTCTTCTTTAAGGGCCAGACCTGTTTTCTTTTGAAAACAACATGATGAAAAGCTCACATCTGTGAAATGGAAGGCTGAGTAGGAAATGACATATTCCATGCATCTGGAGAAAGAGCATTAGGTGCTCCATGCCCTAATTTTCCTAAGTGTCTCATTTCCAGTTCCCATCAGTGCTGCAGCTCAGTCTGCAAATGGGTACATTGCATCCCTGCCTCACTTCTCCAGTTCTCTGCCCTCTGTTGATATATTCTTCCACACACCTCCCAGTCCTCTGATGTCCCTGAAGAGTGACCTTGACAGGTCCCATCACTGGTGTGGCGGGCTGCCTGCAGCTCCTGCCAGTTGTGGGCATCCCCGAGGGCCCATAGGCAAGAGCGTTTCTCAAGGTGGTGGAATCCAGTTTTCATGCCTTTGCTGCCTCTATCCCAAACAGATGGGCAAGGAACAGGATGAAGACTTCAGCAGGAGAGAGATGGTACTCTCCCAAATTGTGCAAGAGAGAGATGCAGCCAGCTGAGAAAAAGGGGGAGGGAAGACTGAACCCTTAGTTCCTCTAATTTTCTCAGAAAACTGAGATCTTCAGAAAGCTGAATTTTGCATAGCTATTCCAAATCAAACTTCCTAGGTCTTGCTGGTCTACCTAAGCAAAATTATCAAGACAACCTAAAATAGGAGTCCTTGAGGCACAGTAGCAATAAAGTGACTTTTTTCTATCAGTTCTCTAAAAGCTTGCTGTTGCTGCACCAGTAATTGCAACAAGGGAGAGGATCATTGTAACAGACTGGCCTATTTTTAACAACAAACCAGGACTGCAATTTTTCTCTGTTCTCAACTGTTATTCCTCTTTCCTTTCCCTCTCCCCACATTTAACCATTTCATTACTGAAAAAGCAGGAACAGCGTAGCAAGAGAATACAGAGGAAACAAATGACATAGGTGAAGTTCCTGAAAGAAAAAGGTCTGTTCTTCCACTTCATTAAAAAGATCCAGAAATTTTTTGAAAACCAAACTTTGGGTCATCTTTTTTATTTCCCATAGAAACCAGTACCTAGTAAAAAGTATTTGGCTTGAAAATCATGCGCCAGCTGTTAAATAAACTGCTGAAAATAAGTTCTGTACCTTGTAAATATGTATCTGCTAAACAACATACCTTATGAATAACTCAGTGTGATGGAATACTCCTGTATTTGGAGGGAAACATTCAACAAAATTCTTTTGAAGTTATTTCTGTCTGGTGTGTCAGAGTTTACTAAGCTGTTTCCTAGTTTCTTTGTCAAAGAAAAACGATGTAAAATATAATTTAAAAATAGCTACTTATTAGGAAGAACAGATGGTGCATTCATATAGCACAAAATTGCAAAATTTTAGCAACCTTGAATATCAGGTTCTTGAGTTGTAACTCATTTGCACTGGAAACTTAGTTAACAAGTCAGAAAAAAACCACATTCAGAATACTGCAGAACTGTAAAAGAAGTGAGCACTGACACATTGAATAAAATGCATCTATTTTTATGTCAAGTCCTGATAACAGTACATTTTTTTCACTTTCAAATATGAAAAGAAAAAGAACTCAGATCTTTCCGGACTTGGCCAAGGCACCTGTTTCACAATGGAAAATATTTTTGCATCTTATGTCAGCATTACTTTGTTCCGAATTAAGGGCTGTGGTACTGAAATCTTTCTTTATAATAGCGTTGCTTTCTTACCAGTTCTCTCTTTCCAATAACAGCATCATGTGCTGGAGACGCAACACAGAAGCATTTCCATGCACTCAGCTTTGCACATCAGTTTTCACCTACGTCTGAATGCAAAATGACATAATGAAATGTATCTTTTATGACACAAGCCAGTGAAACCCTAGAGGAAGAATGTGGGCTTGAAACCAGACGAATTACTCTGAATCAGACTTTATAATTGAAATATTACCAGAAAACCTGTTATATACATCTAAGGTGTCACCGCAAGCATTTAAAGGCCAAGGCTGAAGACTCAAGTCTCCCTTTCAATTTAACTGACTATGCCTGTCACTATTTAATATCTGTAACTGAATTGCAAACTGCTATGAATATGTTAGCAAAATTAAGTTCTTGAAAGATAAATTACTAAACTGGGAAACAGAATTATCAACACAGAAGAAACGGTGGCATTACTCAGACAAGAATAGAAGGGTTTGTATTGGCAGCTGGAAAAGAGTGACATAAACTCTTAGCAATTGTGCTAAGGAGCTAAGAGTGACATAAATTCTAAGCAATTGAGCTAAGGAGCACCAGGAGCTATAAACAGTAGGGCTGGGTCTGTCTAGCTCTCCCCATGACTTTGCAGCCCAGTTCAATGAATTCCTGAAGCACCTTTGAAAAGTCATCTCCAATACTTTTTGGGACATGCTGAAGTCCCACTGGAGTCAATGTGACTTGAAGAGTACAAGTGCAGGGCTTGCTTAAGACACTGCAGACTTTGCACCTGTGTCTTTCAACTAATCTTTTATTGTCTGCCAGAGGGTTAGGACCAGGAATTACTCAGAACCTTAAAAGAGATCTGCTTCCTGCAAGATTTCCAGACTGATATATTTTCTGTGTAATGTGATGCTTTAGTCCCATTATTTACAGCCACCATATATCTGTAGTACCTTGGGCTTCTCATAACACCTCTGATATCTTAGCGTGTAACTCCCATGCCCTCCCTGTCTACCTTTCTCTTCTGCTCTTTCCCATAGTCATAAACATTTTAGAAATTGGGTTGGTTGGACATGAATACTGACCATGTTTTTTATCGCTCTAACCACCTTTTGTTGCTTAGTGTTAGTGCCACCACTAACAGGGGAGGTGCTAGAGGATGATGCCTGACCAGAAAATTCACTTCTAGCAAGTGCCATCCTTACTGTTATTCTTCATTCAAGTCTACGGGCATTGCCTCAACCTTTTCAACAACAACCATCAATGAGTAACACAGTTCCCTGAGCCTCAGCAGAGTTCTTTGTGTCATTGCAGTGTGGTGAAACACAAACATGGGCTCCTGTGAACTTGAGGGCAGCATCTCTACCACGTAAACTCCTCATTAAACAAACAGGAGATAAGCTAAACTTGCTGCATCTTTGCAACTGTATACAGGTCTCTGGGTTAGGACACAAGTCAACAAAATTTTATGTGCACTTGTTCATAAGAGCACAAGAGATAGACTATTGTCCTCTCCCTTGTTTTCATCTGCAGTGAGAGGTCAAGATCAATTTAGAAGTTATCTGTATCTTGATCATCTCGTCCAGTGAAAAGAAAAGCAACATTTTAGTTTATCCAAAGTAAGAGTAGACACACATCTCACGTGTGATTGGCTGCAAGTATTACAGACCTGAGGGTAACATTTTTTTGCCATTACAATATTTTTTTGCAGCAGCTGGCAATACCCTCTGCTGTCAAACATTAATGAGAAATCAGTTCAAATCAGGGTGGCCCTATCTTACAAATTTGTTCTCTATCTTCAGCTAGGAAAGTCACTTCATCAGATTTCACTGAGTACCCACCTGGCTCAAAGCTAGCATAACTTTTCACTGATGTCACCTAGAAGTTTCAGTGCAGAGTGTGGTAGTCCTGGACCTGCTTGGTCCTCATGTTTGATACCACTCTGGAAACTTCAGCTGACCTATCCTGACTTTGATTTTCTTACCAGCCAAACTCACATTGATATACGGCTGAAACTAGTTCTGTCAAGAAATGCCAGTGCTGTCTAAATTATCTGACTTTCTGACTGTAGTCGCACGTGGCATGCATTCACAAAGTTTCTTTAAATTGGGAGTGAGTACTGTAAGAACTGATCTTCAGTGAGATCCTGGCATGTACTCCAGTGCTATTGAGAGCAATGGCTTCAGTGCTGTTTCTACATCCTTTCTAACCACACTGAAATTACTACTTTCCAACAATTTAATTTTTGAACTCTGTCCTTTAATTATTTTACCCTTCCCCTTTTTTCAGGGCAGAAGATTTCCCAATGAAAGATTGTCCTGGAAGTGTATAATATAAATAACATCTGGGTGTGACAGGCTCTCCAAATAGCTGACTAAGTCCGAAAAGAGCATGAAGAAGTTTTCCTTTTTTTTTTTTCCCTCAGTATGATAATCAAAACTAGCCATCTCTTCCTCTTGAGTCAGCCCAGCTATGTGAGGGTGGTAGGAGCCTCCTGCCAGGCTGCAGGAGCTAGCCTCATTCAACATTTCATGGGAATCAAATTTTCTTCAGCTTAGCTTCTCTCTTGCTTCTTTCTTCCCTCTGTCTTGTTGCCTCCTCAGGATGTCCTAGAGTTAATTCATGGTAATTAAGCCTGTCCTAGACACCCAGCTTAAGAAGATAAGTTTCTCCTGCCAAGAGCTTCCTTTATCCTATTTTCTTCGCCACACCTTCAGTTCATTGCATAGCTATTATACAGCGCATCTTGGTCTTGCTTACCTCCTGGAACATATTGCAAGATTAATATTTATCTATGGGAAAACAATTGATAAATAGCTACCGTGGTTGTCTTCTGTGGGAAATTCATATTTCCTTTAAGAAAATTAGATACTGAATACAGTGGGCCCCAAAACATTTCCATGATTAATATGGTTGCATCCCTCAAATCCTACTTCATGAAGATAAGGTGGATGTGGTCCTAACTTCATCTGTGTGACTACAATCCCTCTATAGGCTCCTTCAGAAGGTTGAGGGAGAAAGCCAGATGCCTCCAGAAGAAAACTACTCTCAGTTCAGGTGCATCAGTCAGCTATGCAAATTAAGTAGGAGTAAACTAGCAGTTTTTCCCCACTGTCTCTCCACATTGCCAGTAGATCCTTCCTGCACATTTACCCCACTGTCCTATTTCTGGGTTCTCCATATCAACCTGTCCTCCTGGCCCATGCCCATCTCTTTTATCATATACACATGGCATAATGTTTTGGGAGCAATCTCATTTCCTTGGAGAAGATCCCCTAGACTCTTTGCACTTAATCATTTCTCCTAAAATTAGGCTGGCTGTACCTCTCCTTTGCTCCACCCTCATTGCTTGCTTAGTGGATGTTAACTAATCTGAAAGTGTGTCTGCTTCTAAACCCTTTACTCAGCTGGGAAGCATACTGGTACTTCAGGGTGAATAGTGTCCTGAGAATAAATTGCTCAGTATTGAAGAGCCACTATAGTACCAGGCTGAGGACTTTGAATTGACCACCTTGCTGTGCTCATCTTGGTGCATTCTTGTTACCCATCCTGTTTTGGAAGGCGGTTCCTTGTTGGGAGTTTCATGGGACCCTTAGGGTCACAAAGTAACTTGCAACAAGAGGTGTACAGACTGAGTATCTTCAGTCTCATTTTGATCTTGCATTGTCCCTACCACTGCCTTGTTGCCTTTTCAAGATGTAGTTCCCTAGAGTGCACAGTGATTCAAGGCTGTCTTCCAAACCTAGTTTCAGAAACCATATTTTTGAGATAGATTCTTCTTTTCCTCTGGGGCTGTAAACTTACACAAGCTTCTGTCAGTTTCCTACACAAGCTGGTGATGCAAAGTCATCGCCAAACCTTTTTTCACTTTACAAAAAGTTTCAGTTCTCCCTCCAGTGGAAGACTGCACATTGCATCCGACTCCATCCAACATTAAGCAACTTTTTCATGTTTATTTCCCAGCCCTAAGGCCTTCTTGTGGCCTGAAGAGAGATTTCCCTGTGGATCAGGTGCACACTACCCAGGCTGATGGTTTGGAGAACTTCCAAGGTTGGTAAGACAGTGGAGAGTTAGGCTGGAAAAGAGCAGGATCTCAGTGTATAAGCCATGTTTATGTGCCATTTCCTTCACTCAGTAATAGCTAGTTACACTTAATAATATCTCAGTTATTTCTTTCTTTAATGGATGCTGCGATTCAGTCCAAGTGTTCCCCAGCCTGGAGGACACCAGAGGGGAATTTCACTCCTAAGGAGCATCTCTTCTGCCTGTGGTGAGGACAAGCCTTGGTGACCAGGCCCCAGACAACTTTGGAGTAACCACGTTGAACCACGTTACAAAACCTTGCATTTGTGTACAAGCTTTCAGGGGAGAACAGAAAGCAAAGCATCAGTCAGCACCTCCTATTGTTCCAGCCTCATGCATGCACTTGGGTTGTGGTATTCCATTTTTCTAATGAGCGCTCTCTCATCAGAATAATCAGGCACAGGAAAAGTGACTGTACTGAAAGACTGGACTGTGTGCAAATAAAGTTTCCAGATATGAGGCAGGCTCATGGCTTCTAGGCTGTTTTCAAAAATTGGTGAGTGGTAATGACACCAGGTCCAAGCCTGCAAACTTTGTTCCCAGGAGTAAGGCAGGCCCTGTTGGTGTGCTCCCATGTTGTTATCACGACTGGAAAATGAGCAAAGCAAGAGCAGGCGAAGGACTTTCCTTCAAATCCAAGCTCTATCATTGCACTATTCTTCTAATTTGTCCTTTTTTTCTAATGGCCCAAGGAAAATGGAGTCCCAGATGACCCCAGTGGTGGTGCTGACAGTCCCTGTGAGCTGGGCTGCTAGAAGCCAAGTGCTCATAGTCCTGGGTACTGAGCAGTGAGCATCATGCTTTCTGTCTCTTGTTTAAAAATGACAGGCACTGCTGTGAAGGGGCCCACCAGAATTCAGCTAAATTTTCCTTCCAGTTGAAACAAAACATTGTCCCTCTCTCTGCATGGCCACCGCTGGTGACAGCCATTGTGCCTCTCACACCTGCAGGCCTTTAAGGAGCCTCCCGCTCAGGGAAGGACTGTTGAATGGGAGGACCATTTCTGCTGTGGTGCTGCCTCTTGCTAGATGTCCAGCAAGGTCCGATCATTGATGCTGTGCTGACTTGTGAAAGCTGAGGAAACAGGTCTCCTAGGTCTCCTCTTAATTTAAGTATCCTTTTACATTTAGGTATAATTTTTCCTCCAAAAAAGAGAGAAAAAGGAAGCTATCGAATGACTGTGTAAGAGAAGCAGGAGCCCTGGAGTATCCTGACCATTCTGTAGAGGGATATTTTGCAAAAGAGCTAGCAACCTGCTCAAACAGCCCAAGGATGTGGTTTCACTGGGTTCTCCATCATGTGGTGGTCACAATACGCTCTTGAAATACAGGTCTAGGACCAAATTCTGCACATGAGATCCCACCCATATGGACTCTATTTGGCCTTGCTGAACCTCATACAATTGGCCTCAGCCCATTGATCCAGCCTGTCCAGATCCCTCTGCAGAGCCTTCCTACCCTCGAGCAGATCGACACTCCTGCCCAACTTGGTGTCGTCTGCAAACTTACTGAGGGTGCACTCAATCCCCTCATCCAGATCATTGATAGAGACATTAAACAAGGCTGGCCCCAATACTGAGCCCTGGGGAACACCACTTGTGACCAGCCGCCAACTGGATTGAACTCCATTTACCACCACTCTCTGAGCACAGCCATCAGTCATCCAAATTCATTTTTATCATCCAAAATTTTCCCACCTTGCCTTTCTGCCCTCATTTTTGACAATTTTCTCTTCTTGGAGACACCATCCCAAGTGGCTGAGAGTACGATCTGGAGACCGTCCCGCTTCCTGCTCGGTGTTCATCTGGACTAGCCTGCTTTTCAGATGCTTGCTCTCTCTCTCCTTACCAAGCCTTGCTCCTGCCACAATGCCTGACTTTTTCTGTGCAGGGTGCTGGGAAGAGACGGAAATAAGCATTTTCAGACACTTTGAGCTGTCTTCTGAATAAATGGAAGAAGACTAAAGGATCCCCAGAGCGCAGGGATTATTGGTTTTATAACTATTTCAACAGCTCCATCAGCAGTGGCATGTAAAAGGAGCTCATCATTTATAAATTGACTCTTCCAGGGATCAAAGGCCTGTCAGGGCAACAATTAGTTCTGGTAATTCATCAGCTGTTTGAGCTTGTCAGGTAGAGAGAGAAGGGCAGTTCTGCATCAGCTCCCCTGCAAAGTTGTTACGGTAGCCAGAGCCAGGTAGGATGTGCAAGTCAGTCATTTGATAAATATTTCATGTCCTCCAACGTTTTGTCAGTCTTTCTGATACCTGATCCAATTTGGTTAGGCTGTCAGGTGAAAAGGAGACATCTCTTAGCACACTAATGTCACCCAAGCCAGAGGTCCTTTGTCTTCTCAACAATGCCCTGTCAAAGCCCTGTGGAGCAGCTAAACAAACTTGAATGAAGCAAAAAGAAGAAAAAAAAAAAAACCCCGCAACCAAAACCTGCAGTCTGTTTTTAATTAGCCTATAAACCATTCAGAGCTCTCCAGCTGTGCTGTCTGGAGAGGGAAAACTGGGGGCAAATATACTCTCGCTCCTTGTAGACCTCATAGCAAAAAAATCCATGTAAACAATATGAGCTTATTTGAACGGGGTAGAAGTCCAGGCAAAAGCAACCGTTCTGCATAATGGTGAACAGCAGCACCCTTTGCAAAGGATCTTTTGCAAGGACACCTACAGAATTTGGCTATCCTGACCAGAGCTCTGCTAGATTAAACAAGGATAAAGACAACAGACATCGAGGGATAGAGCCCCTTGAGTCTGGAGTTTTCTGACAACGGGAAGTGGGTCCAAAATGTGTTGTACAACATCAGAAAGACCTTCATTACATTACATTGCTTTATATTAAATTACATTACATGTGTGCACACTTCCATGCATACAAGTACACATGCGGAGTCGGCAAATAATTTTTCTCCAACGTACCCTGCCGCATACACACTTTGTGATACCTGATGATGTAGTTGTACAATCATATACTTTTTTATTAGAATGGTATATTTCTTATTTGCTATGTGGCTGGACTCAATTCTGCACTTTCCTATGCTGACAACTTCATTTTACAACTTTTTTCCAAACCTATTTTCCATGTATAAGACACAGTTTTAATTAGTCTGTAATGTGGACCACCAAAAAATTTCCAGTGGAAGTCCAAAGTGTTGCAAGAATTTCACATATGCAGATTGTTGTAAAGCACAAATGAATTTGCATCCCTTAATCACATTTCATGGCTCTTCAGATGTTCATGAATCACAGACTGAAAAAACAGCTACGATCACAGCTTCATACAGAAGCAGCTCACAAAAGCTGTGTTTGGTCACAGGAACAGCACAGAAATGCTTGAGAGAAGAAAAACAAAGGGGTGGCGAGGGAAGGGCTGTAGTTTGCTGGATGTGTACTGAGAATGATGCAATGGTTAGCGGAGACCCAGGAGGAAAAACAGCAGGCCAAGTCCTCAGCAAAAGCCACAAGATTTTAGAAAGATAGGGGAGTGAAATTTCTGGAAAAATTATGAAAAAATTCTTCTTATGAATACATGGAAGAAACGTGGGCATCTGTAGAGGTATCTGTGGATTTCACAGTCGTATGCTATTACTGCAAGACTGATACACTGAAAAACCTCTGGGCTGGTGAAATCAGTGGTGTTCCTCCAAACTCACCTGAATAATGCCAGTTTAGTCCATCCACAGGGAAACAGGGATGAGTGGACAGCCCTCCCAACTGAGATGCTTTCTCAGAAAAACCTGCTATAAGATACTGATAAAATCTGTGGGGTCATTTTGAGACTATACATATTGCAAGAGCAGCTGCCATCGCAAAACAGCCTGCATGGCATTACCCAGGGTGAACCCGCAGCCACGTGTGAAGGGTGGTTTACATTTTCAGGGGACTGAGCAGGGCTGCTGGTATGACTTGTGACTTGCAGCCACCCTTTCTCCTGTCCCCCACAGAGCATGCTGGCAGCAGCATCATGCAGGGTAGGCTCTGTACAGCCCAGCGATGATCGCACTTTTCAGCAGCATGGGTTCTTTGATCCCTGCTTGCCTTGCCACATAATGAAGCCAGCTGCCTGATGGATGTGCTGGGCAGCCCATGTGTGAGGAAAAAGATGTCTCCCTTGAGGTCAGATGAGTTGTACAGTCATGAGGGAAGAACCCAGAGGGCACTCTCAAGATACCTCTCCTGCAGATGGTGTCATGGTTCTTGTTTTGTGCTTGCTTATGCTACTCGTGGGATGCTCACTGAAGCGGATGAGCGAGTTCAGAGTATGAGAAAGTACAGGAGAAGTCTTTACTTCCTCGAGGAGGGAGTTTGGTCCTGCAAAGCATCCAGCACCTTGGATCTTTCAAAGCTCCCAGGCAGTCTCTGCACATTTCTATGACCACATTTTCGTGAGCAACTGATGGCCACAGAGTTTAACTCTGCAGGGCTGACCCTTGTTGTTGGTTAAATCACTTCTAAGAGGTCTCAGCTACTTGGAAATCCTTCCACAGGCAAATGCACAACTTAAAGTCCTGCACATTTCTGATAAGAATTCAATAGGCACCATTTGCCCAATTTTTCTGTCCACTTTAGTTTGCTGTCTGATTTGTGAATATCACTGCTAGTACTCCAGTTAGAAAGAAGAGAAGATTAAAATAAGAAGCAAAAGAAAAACAGATCTCTTGCAGCAATAGGACTGAAATGAAGACAAGAAAGATGACAAAAGGAAAAGCTCCTGTTCATCAAAACATTCAATGCATGTGGCTACCTTTGCACAAGAAGTCCTTAGGGCATTGGCTAATTTTTCAGGATGGACACTTCACCAAGTGTTTGGCTGAATTGTGTTTGTGAAAAATCCAGTCTATATGACCAAAATGCAGTGCTGCTTTCTTCTTGCCAGACTAGAGGTTGGATTTATTTGTAGTGACTGGCACATACCATACATTTTTCCTTTAGCTAGAAAAAAGTTCGGTTTTGGGTTGGGGTGGGGGTGGTATTTCCTTGGGGGGAAAAACACAAATACAACAATAATGTGGGCTTGAATTACAGTTGGTGAACTCAAATAATTTCTGCAGTCCCCAAAATAGTTGGAGAAGTCAATGAAGCCGCAAATTCCACAGGGCTCATCCATTTCTGGATGCAGCTTGCTTGAGCCAGAGGCAAACTACCCCATTGCTTATGAAAGTGATATTTATCTAATTTGTTACTAGCAAATGCTTGCGGGGAGAAAAAAACCAACAAAAAGCCCCAA
>VZTL01011893.1:1842-25009 GCA_013400535.1 Scopus umbretta
AAATGCAAATATAAGTTTAATTTCTAAGTCACCCCCAGCAATTATTCCACACATCTGTCACATCCTCAGTTAGAAAAGAAAAAAGCATTAAAGGAAAAAACCAAGAGGGAACCTGCTGAGATAGGGGCCTTAAGTATAATTCCTCTAGACTTTTTTTCTTTTTTCTAAAAAAGCAACTGTGATGGTGACCCTTAGAATAACCTACAGTGATGATTCAGTTGCACAGCCTGTAAACAGCAGGGATCAGATTTACTTCATATCTCTATACATTGCAATGTGGGACAAATGCTCTGTAAAACACCACTTATAACTACTGTTAATAAACAGCCATCCCTTTGTGCTTTCAGTGCAGGACTTGTTCAAGAAATAGCTGAGACCGTGGCTGTGATGTAACTGCACCCAACAGCCTTAGAAAAAGGAAGGTTCCAAAAGGTATTGCTTTGTTTTCTCATGTATCAGAAGTACCCAACACAGGCAACTCATGGAAATAAGTGGAGGAGCAAGCTAAAATAAGGAGGAGGTAAGGATGGCTGGGACCATCTGGTGCATCCCCAAGCTCTAATGGAATTTAGGAATAAAACGAGCTGTTAAGAAGGGTCCAGTTCACGCAGCTTTTGCAGACGCACACTGGGTTTTGCAACCAAGAACACTGTGATCATGGCAGCAAAAAGACTATGCAATTGTCAAACCTAAATTACTTGTGCCATGTAAAAGCGAGGAATGTAACAGTCTCCTTACATTGGACAGGCTGAATGTGGAACTGGGGTTGTCACTTTTCTCGGGAACCAAAGTCCTAAGAGGAAGCTCCTGTGGTTGTGTACATGGGCTGGTGTATGCGTGCTGTGTTTGGGCAGACATTGAAAAGAAAGCAGAAATGGAAGCACTGGAATCCACGCTAAGAGGCAGAGGTAGTTTTGTACCAGGGTCAAAGTGAATGGAAAGGAAAAAAAGAAAGGCTCCATGATTGCTGGAGAGTCAAGAATAGCAAATGTCAAGAATTAGGCTTTTTTCCTTAATCTCACTGAGATGCCTTTTTCCCTGTGGAAAGTCACTGTGATACTTTTAAACAGGGGTAGGAGGGCAAGGGCATGAAAATCGGGTGGCTTTCAGTGAGATGCCCTGTGATGTCAGCTATTTCCTGGGCTGCCTGCTCTCATGGTGGCTCTGCTACACTTTTAGCTGAGTACAAGCCTACCAGGGCCAGGCAAATGACCAAACCAAGAGAACGGATGCAACCATTCTTACAGAAGCACCTGGTGTCAGGCACACATTAAAATCAGCAGGACATTGGCTTTAACGTCTGCAGAAGTCTTAACTATCACTTCTAGTTGAATCTGGAGGTTTGTTTAATTAAACTAAGCAGATTAATGCAGAAATCTGCAGGAGAAATCTGTTGCTTGGCCTTAACAAGTGAGAGGTGCAGTAAGGACTTCTATGCAGGTGAGACAGTGGCTGATGAGTTAGTGGGTGCCCCAAGAACCTCACTGGTGCCCTTGCAGGAGTTGAGGTCTGGCATTTGGCTCCTCAGCATTTGTAATTCTCTGGGTGGAGCCAGCTGCCCATATCCACACCTGACGTATAAACTTGCCCATCAGGTTTTTACACTGGTGCAATTAAAATGGCAATTTTAAATATTAGTTCAAGTAGGCATGCTTTCCAGCCATCTCCAATCTGTCATAGGGGAAATAACCACAGGAGATGGGATCCATAGGGGTTTGGCCTGGGATAAACTCCGGCTCAATAAAATACATAACAGGAAACAACATTAAAGGAAAATGATTACCTCTGCAAAAATCAAGTACTTGGGATTTAGCAGGTAACACATTTAATGTCACCTGTGTGAACTTTATTCTATCCCTCCAACTGTTGTGGATTGCAATGTCATGAACTGCATTTATCGACAGTGCTAATGTCTCTCATGGAGGAAATGTGATTTTTTTTAATTGCATAATTTTAAACTATAATATATTGTTAATGTGAATTCCTGCCAAGCAGCCTAGATGACAAATGCTGAGAACTTGAAGGTGGCTGTGTAACATTATTTGTGACACTCAAACTGCAAAGGTTTGTGTGCTGTTTAATTTTCTTTGGATGTAGCAGAAAATAGTAAGCAGTACTTGCAATATACAGTATATGGTGCCTGGTGTTATTAAGAGAGAAAGAGGACTAATTCTAGACTAGAGCCTGTTGAGATTAGTGCCTTCAAGAAGGGAGTCTGCAAAGGACCAAAACATGGCACCATATCATGATACTTCATGCGCCTTTCATGCAGGGCCCACCACAGGATGGGTGTCGATGAGAGAGGTGGGTCTGGCAGCTTGGTGGCTGCTGGCAGAGGGGCAGGTCAGTGCAGGCAACTGCTTCCATCTTCAGCAACGAGCCCCGGGAGCACGTGGGCTCCCAAGCAACCAGCACTGGGGTCCAGCAGAGAAGGGGATGTCATGGTCAATATATTGAAGCACTCAGGAAAATGGAAAATTGATCTCAATGGTGCGACACCAGGCTTTGCTTGCAGGGAGCTTAGCTCTTGTCTCCAGTCCTGTGCTCACACCTGGTGCAGCCATGTTGGGTGGATTCCCAGCTGGCTTTGCTTGGTACACCACTATCCTTTTTGGTGAAATTGGGTGGGTTTTATACCAACCATGGACCCATCCTCACCTGTGGCCAGGAGGAATGGACCCGGGTGCATTTGGCTTGGTCAAGGCACTAATACACAGCTGTTGCCAGCTCACTGAGTAGTTGCTATTCATCACAGGATTTGCTGGTTGGAAGCCAGGTGGTTTGCACATTCATGTTGGATACATTGTGTTATCTAATATGCATATGTGTGTGTAGTATACATACTAAATTGCACAAATGCACAATTGCAATAATAGAATAATATATTTATATTATAAATGTGTTTATGTATATCATGTCAGCTACTTTGATGAGCTAGTGGAATCTGAGAAGCAATGGCTTTTCCAGTAAAACACGAGTAAAGAGGAAGTAGAAACTATTTGAGGGTTACTGAATCTGAGGTTAATGAATGGCATTAGGGGCACCCAAAGTCACAAATAGCTCTTTGGATTGGGCGACAGCGCTTAGATCCAGAGTAATGTCTCCCAGCTGGTGCCATGTGGAGTGCACTATAAATATTCACTTAAAAGGAGATTGCCTCTAATATGAAAGAATGGGAACATGTGGTAATCCTGCTGCAAAGGCAAAGAATCCTCTTTGGATGTGTGGAGAAAGGAACTGGGAAAAGCAGAGGCAGGGAAGCCAGTGCTGCTGTCAGTCCCCGCTGTGTACCTTCCACCAAGCACTGTGAAGTTTCAGCCTGGACTGCATCGTCACAGGGCTGCAAGAGCAGGCCAAGCCCAGGGAGGACACATTCTTCAGGTCTTGCTTCAAACTGCAGCTATTTGATGTTAAATTGAAAAGAAAAAAAGTTTTTATTAAAAGGAAGGCCCAATGACCCTACCACCTTTTTGCCATATGAGACAGTGCCATGGAATATTTTTAGTGTTTTGAAATTTAATGTTTTATGTTTCATGCTTTTCTGTGGAGAAGAAAGTGAAATGGAGAAAAAAATCCTTCTTAGGCTTTCATTCCTCTGCACCGCAGCAAGCCTCTTACCATCCCTTACATCGCAGAATAGAGAATAGTGTAGGTTGGCTCTGAAAAGCTCAAGTCCAACTCCCTGCTCTGAGCAGGTCCAATTACATGGGGTTGCTCAGGGCCATGTTCAGCTGAGGTTTGAATACCTGCAAAGATGGTGATCCCACAGTAACTCTGGTCCTTGTTCCAGTGTGCATTGTGAAAAATCCATTTCCCTATAAAATGGAGAGTCTCAGAAACACAAATTTTCAACCATGGCATTCTCCCGTAATAATTTTGAATCCATATTTTTCCCATAGTGTCAGAATATTAAAAACAAAATCAGGAAATAATAACAGATGAGACAAAATATTACAAAATCAAGTGAAAAAAATTTCACTGTATGTTTTTTTTTTGACAGAACCATGCAGTTCTCACAAGGTTTTTCCAATTTGACAGAAGGGCATGTTCTTAGGGGTCATTGTGTGATCTAAACCTTTCCCAGTTAGCTCTAACTAGGACTTTGGTCAGTGTTACTGTGATGGGGTCCTGGCATACAACCCAGTGCCATACTCCTAACTTGGGCTCTGGAATAAGAGTTTGTAATGATGTGTTTGATTCTTTAACCCCTGTACCAGCTTCTCTGTTGCCATTGAATTGCCTCTGACCAAAACACACTGATCTGTGAATGCCAGGACTGGGGATTACTCTATCCACTGTGTGGTATTGTTTCAGTTTGGGGGGCGGGTTGCCAGATATGTTTTTATGTGCAACGGTGCTGTTTACAGCTGGATATATTCATCTGTCATTGACCTCTGCCTTTCAAACACTGTTTGTAACTTTGACTTTAGTGACTGGATGAAGTTGTGCATTTTGCTTTCATTGTTTCTACGTCTTTCAAAGCGTTTTGGTCTTGATTAAATGATGGGTAAATTACTCAAAAGCTTCTTAAAGACCTAAGCCCAGATTTAAGCCCAGATTAAGCCCACTCAGCTCCCATCAGCACTAGTGGAGTTATGTGGTGAAACATTTGTGGCAGATCTGGGTCCAGGTGTGTGTGTATGTGTGTATGTGCCTGTACATATACATGCATATATATACACAAATACAGGCATATACATATTTATACGTACATAAATATGTATATGTATGTATATAGGTATGTGTGTGTATATATATACATACATATATATATGCTGGACTCATCTCCAAGAACAGCTGTCCATTTTTAAATGGTCTGTTTTCACAGAGCATCTACTGTACATTTCCAGCACCTGACTTCCTGAGCACAGATGCTTGCTTTACAGATGAAGGAGCTGGCTCAGCCACAAGTTTTGTCCTGGAGCTGAGAATAAACCTACTTCTTGAAAGTTCCCTTCCAGGGCATTTTTCTGCTGCTCAGTTCTGCCTGCCAGTGTGCTGTTGCTCTGACTTGGAAGAGCAAAATGATACTGGCATTCCTCTACGTGGGAAATAGCCACGCTGATGGCTGTCAGACCCAGAGCACTTGCACAGGGGGACATGCCAGAGCAAATGGGTCAAGTTTTCCCATCTTTTCTCCTTCACGCCACTGACATTTGGTTTGCCCCAACCTCCCTGAGCCACCTGCTTATAATTCTCCATCAGTGTGGAGATAACAGCAGGCGGTCAGCTCCAACCTACACAAAACAGAGTGGCCTGGTCTCCCTGGGCCTTATCTCAGCACTGACCAGGATGCAAAGTCCACCCCATTTATTTTTAGAAGCAGAGACTGTAGAGGCTACAAAAGCCAGTTGTGTGGCAGCTTTATAGGTGTGTGTGCAAGTGTGTGATTGTGAGGTTACAACAGGCAGAACATCTGGTGTGAATCTTCCCAAACAGGTTCTCCCTTTACCTGGGGATGTGTTTGCCTGCCACTGGGTCTAGTCTGCCACCAGAGCACTAGCTCACATGTCAGGCCAGGACACAGCATTCTAGGCCATTCCTGGGAGCCTGGATCTGCCTGAGCTCACTTGAGGCATCTAGGGTTTACACTGCTGCTATAAAATCTTCTCTTAGGCTCCTCTATAGTCAGCAGAGAGAGATGGATACCTCCAGATGACTAGCCAGCCTATTTGAAAACAGATGTCAGTGAGAAGCTCTGGGCCAGCTGAGGTGGTGGCGGGGCAGGTCCCAAGCCTGATCATCGGCCAGCCTCTCAGTACTGCCACACAGCATGTTTGAAAGCAAATTGGGCTCTTCCCATTTCCAAAATGCCCTCAATAATAAAGAAAAATGGAAACATCCCAGGTGGGTAGTGGTGACTGCAAACAGACTTAATGCTTCAGTTGTCCCCAGTTGCTTAGGAACAAAAAGCAGAATATATTTAGACCTCAAGTTTTGGGAAAGTGCTGATGCTGAGAATGCCATCCATTTCCAGCTGTTCCCTCCATAACACAGGTGGGTCTTTGAAAGCAGCACTGTCTTCTAATAAAATCTCTTCTGTCAGAAGTGAGTGACCAGTAAAAAACACAAATGTATAGATCATTTTAAAATGCAGTGATGCTTGTTCTACTCTGCTTTAGGTTGATTAAAGGAGACAGCCACTCATATGAAGCCAAACTGAACCACAGGCGTTTCTGTGGCTAGTTGAAAGCATACAGGTTTGTGCATTAAGTCCTTCTGTATGGTAATGGGAGCGACTCAAGGGTGCAGATCACTGTCTAGGTTTCCATCACTGTCCCAGTTCATTCAGTTCCTGCAACATACCGACCAACAGCACATCATGTAGGTATGTTCTGGGTGCACCAGGCAGTTGGTGTTCTGCCGCCTTCTACAGTAATGCAAGTTACAGCCAATGCCAGTGCTATTCTTTCCATAGAAAATATTTTGTTCTTAGGAAAAATCCCAAACGATAAATCTTCTGGCTACAGAACAAAACAATTCAGTTCTCTTGTGGTGCTCAGCGTTTCACAGGCCATGGAGATTGCCAGCCCCATGCTCCCATTCTTTTTTCAGGGTGCTTGGACTCTGCTTGGACTACACGTGCTGTGGTACTTTTGGTACCCTGTGTGCATGAGGACATATGGGATGTGTCTTGGCAGGAACACCACACAGGGGTGAGGAGGCAAGTTCCTGCAAAACAAGAGCTCCTTGAGTTGTTGCTCAGGCATTCCCAACCTGAAATTTGGGCTTTGGGGTAAAATCTTTATCTGGAAAGTTTATTTTTTTACAAGTGATTTTTGAGGGGGCTGGATGTGGGAGTGCATTGCTCTGTGAATATGTATCTATCCATGGAAAATATAAGTGGTGTTTTCTTGTACAAGATATAACTCAGTGGTGTAAAGATTGGGACAGCTCTGTGTACAAGTGCAGTACAAATATGATACACATCTTTTACTCACATGAACTTGTCCTACCAATGAAAAAAGGCAAGAATGCATCACTTAATGGTTTTACCTACATTATTGGCCTTTGCAGTTGTTAACATTTTTTTCTAGTGTATGAAAAATAAGTGATCTGTTCAGATGGAGTTGGTCTTTAACTGTTTTCAGCATTTGTTAGATATAAGTCCCTGGAGAGAAAGAACTCACAACCACCAAATTCAGCTGTTAATGCAGCTAGTAACCAAGGAAGCTGCAGGTCACCTCCTATAAACATTTGGGTGGCTACACAAATGAGAAGAGCACAAAGGAGTAAAAGTCCAGTGTTTCTTTAGGACAGCAGTAGCTTTCTATATTATTAATGTAAATTATACTCTCCAAAGAACATCTGATGGATAGTTTGAACAGCCGTAGAGTCATCTTAGACTCCTAGAAGTGCTGGTTAGAAAGGCCCTTGGAGTCTCCAGTCCAACCTCTGACACACAGCTGGACTGATGCCAACAGTCGATTAGGTGGCCCATGGCTTTGGCGGAGTCTTGGCAGCCACTGTGGCTGGCAGGCCCCACCTCTGTGGAGACCTGTGGCACCACCCTCCCAGGGAAGATGCCAAACTAATCATCCCAAATGGGAGAGCTGGCACTTCGGTCAACTCCTGTTGTCAGAAGAGTAACTTCTCCCCAGGGGCTAACAGGCAAAGATGGTGGAGAGAGCACAGACCTGTGGCAAAACTCAGAGTGAGACTGTGTAGAAGGGGAAGACAAAGCTTATTTTAAACAAGACATATTTCAGTTGCTCACCCATTCTTCAACACTCGCAAGCACCTAGACGTGTCTGTCCAGGATTCCTTGTGGTGACAAAGAGGATTCAGATTAACAGGTCCTGAGTCCTCATCTTGTGTCCTGATACCTCCTGATACTGTGTGACTGTTACGTTACAACTCAACCCAGCCCTTGAGCCTGCTTCAGCAAGAGAGGGATAAATCACACCACTGGTGCTCCAGCACAAATGTGCACCCAGCACTTCTCCCAGTGCCACCTCCTGCCAGTTCCCAGGCATCATCTGTATTCCATCCTGGATTTCACAGCTGCGCTCAGTCTCTTGACTGGCTGCATATCCACTATTCGTTGACTTCCTGCTCTGCTGTTTCTGGTGCTTCCACATATGTGCTCTCTTACAAACAGCTGTCAAGTTTCCATTGCAAATCTCTAAGGAGCTGGAACATTTTACTTACTGTCACTGAAAAAGGCAGCTCTTCTCTTCAATAAAAACAAGAGAGTCAGAGACAGTAAAATCAGTTCATGAAACCAGCTGACCTACAGAAATCTATATAAAGCAATGACCCTAAAGAGGGTCACTAGCTCCTCTCTGCTATGTCTAGCACTTGTTGGTGTGTGTTGCATGGCTGGAGGAAAACTTCTATGAGCCATGGGCAGAGCAAAGGAAACAAGACCTCTGCATTGGGCATGAAGGATGAGAACAACTTGTTGCTGCTTTGTGGAGCTCTGTGCTCTTTGTCAGTTCATGAGTGCCATGGAAATCCAAGCCCTGGGCTCGTACAGGCTGAAGGGATCAAGGTTGGTGGGGCTGGTGGCAGTCCATGCTTCTCTTTGTTTTTCTCTGTGCTTATTGCAAGGGGCTGTTGCCTGCTGTAGTAACAGCACTGGAAGAAAGCAGAAAAGTGAGGTGAAGAACTCCCATCTGCCCCAGCATCGCTCCAAGGGATGCCAGAGCTGCCTGTGCAAATGTACTGCATTCAGAACAGAGTCATTGCAGCCTTTCTGCTTTCTCTTGTGGAAGATGACTAATGGTTGAGTTATATTGCTCCATTGAATAAATGTTTTGTCAATAGAAACGTAGTTTGTTGTGCTCAAAGCTTTGATGATCCCGTAACAACAATTCCCTCACCTACTATCAAGATCTTATCCTTTTATAAGGTGTACAGAGCAATGCCTGAAGGTGTTCCTTTCCAAAGCATCAGGTACCTTATCCCCTTGCTTAGGAGTTTTCTTGCCTGGATGTTGCTGCTTCTTTTTCTTCTCGTTCCGCTTCAGAGAGTTTTTCCTAGCCCTCAGGGTTACACTGGATTTGCTCTGCACTGGTTGCACAGGCCAAAGAAAGAAGTAGCTTGCAGGAACCTGACTGGTATCCCAGTGCATTTTGCAATGCCTTAAATACCCATTTCCATATGTACAAAACAAACACTTTGAAAACAATGTCCAGTGTCTGATGTGACAAGGTTAAACACTAGCCTGAGTGATCTTGGAAAAGAGGACCTCAGTATTGCCTGGCTCATTTATGCCAAGAGAAGGCCCCTTCTTTACAGTCTCTGTAGTCTGTATTGCTGGGCAAGCAGAGGTGGCAAGGGAGCAAGCTGTGGATACACAGATGTGAACTGTGCTGGTGCCACGTGCACAAGTTCAGTGCTGCCCCTGCTTGTGCAGAAAGAACACTGTCAAGAGTTTGTCTTCTGTGTAACAGCAAAATTAGCTTTGCAGGAATGGCCACCCTTGTTTGTGAGCCTGCTAACACACAACTTAGTGTAATATACATATTGAAGTTGAATATGCTGGGGCACGTTTGATAGCTTGTATGGCACTGTACGTGTTGTGCCCCCAGTTGGGCTGTCCGTTGTGGACTTAGGAGCCCTGTGTAGTGCATGTAGCTGCTGGCTCGCACTGCACTGTAGGGTGCACGGCCACTCTGCCTGCAGCTCTTCTTCCTTCCACGTGGCTAATCAGGGACACATTCTCATCCTTAATCTCCTTCCAAGTTAGTTCTGCTCTGACACAGATTTGGCTTGCCTCAATTTTTGCTGTTTTGTTTTTTTCTCCAGCCCATCTCTCCCTTTTTTTAAAGACAAAATCGGGTTATTATGGAGGAAAGCCATGCCCAGAAGGCAAAATGCTTCAATAAGAGAAAAAAAGGAGAGAAAAATACTGTTCTCTTTAGCCTGGCAGTAGCCAGGAACAGCTGTAAGTCTCCTGGGAGGTCTTGTTACTGAAGATCAAAGAGGCTCAGGGGGAGACTTGCCTGCTTTGGAAAAAATCTCTAGAAAGCTCTTAGCTCCATCCACAAGCCATTTCCCATCTAGTAACTTAGCCAGTAAAGTATCTTGTGAACCTCCTTTAAAGCAGTGAACTAAAAAGTGCAGAGTATGAAGTGGGGTTTTATGGTCCTGTGTATATTTCCAAAATATGTTTATATTCTTTATGGAGGCTCGGCGTGGAGTTTTAATCCAGAGTAGATGATGTAACAGGCAAGGTGGGGACACTTCTGGCCTGGATGGAAACTGCTGAACTCAGTCTATACTCTCTGCTTTTGAGAATAGAGAGTTGGTGCTGAGCAGGTTGGGGCCAGGGCTCTTGCAGGGCAGAGGAAGAGGCATCCAGTAAAGCAATGTATTAGCTTACGAGCATTGATGCTCACAGCATTTAGTCACAGATTGAGGTATAGAAACCTGAGCGGAGAGCCATAAACCAGAACTACCTCATAACAAGAATGTTTATCAAGAGATGGAGCTAATAGGCCCGGCCACTATTGCTGAGCAAGCCAAGTCAGAATTTTCCCGGCACACAGGTGCTTTATTTCTTTTTCAGCATAAATCTGCAATAAAAGCTCTTTTTTCCCTAGGCGTTAGTGGCATATGACAGGCCATAAGTGTAATTGCACAGCTCTTGCTGCAGCTAATGGTTTCTTTCCTCAATAAGTGATACAGGCAAGAATATTTGCACTTGGTCCTTCTCAAGTATTCTAAAAATCAGAAAAGACTAAGACATTTCCTGAGCACAAAATAGAATAATGTATTCACAATTCATATTCAGAGCATTGATTCTTTATTCTGAATGAGGCAACAAATAGCAGGCAGCCCAAGTATCCACCAGCCTGATCATGTCCTCTGCAGAATGTGCTTCTGACTGTATTCGTTGCACTGCAGTCACTACATTGCCACAGTCAAACTATTTGGCTTTGTTTATAGGTGTTGAAAATATCTCTGAAACTTATCTTCCCAGTCACTGGGTTTCTTCTAAGCAAAGATAAACAAATGCTTCTTAAGGTGTTCTCAGATCTCTAAGTGTTTCAGGTTTTCTCAACCCATCACAATACAGAAGGTCACTTTAAGGCAGCAGAAGACTCCTAGGGCGAGTTTTCGAAAAAATACTGTCAGTATATTGTCCCTCTCCACCAGACAGCTGGGCCCATAAATCAAGACTGTCTCAACTACAGGGAGGTACAGGATGGAGACCGGAGACGATCTTCAAAACTTCAGTCACCCAAGCCATGCGCTGGTAGCTGCAGGATTGTCTGACCATCGGTGTAGGTACGTCATAGGTGTGCCAGTGCAACATTTGGGGCACTCCAAATCTGGAAAGGGATAAGGCAATGGTGGATAGCATGAGGGAGGCTTTTGTACTTTCCCTGCTAAATCAGCACTGGCCATCTGTCTCAAGTGCCTGAGTGTCAATGCACATAACATGGGAAGCCAATGGGAAGCACTTGGGAAGCAATAGTGCATCTAATAAGAGTGAACCCATTCTTCCCATAGCAGAGGAGCATGTCCTAGGAGGACCAGGGGACTCCAGACACTGGGGTGCCTATGGTCAGCAGCTGCTGCCTTGAAGGAAGCAGCAATAATCTCTCTTGTGAGCACTTTGAGGCTAATAGGCTGCCTCTGCGCTGCTCCTTCTCCCATTTCCTAAAACCATATAGAAGGTGCAGCTTGGTTAGGAAACGACACTGAAGTTAGGATAAGATAATCAGCATATGTATCAGTTCATACAACCCACAAAGTTGGTATGACCTTCTAAACTGCAAAGAAGATTTGTTGGGTCTACTAGACTGGTTTAACATCCAGCCTGATGGATGCTGGCTTATGGCAGGACTTCTGAGAAACGAGTCTGTCTTTTATTCTGAAGTATGTAGACTTTTCTGGTTCATAGCTTTCATTTATGCCTAACTGTTTCTCCTCAAACTGTAAGAGCAGAAGTACGAGGCAGCAACTCCAAGAGCTTACTCTTGACAAACGGAAGATGCAGTTCAATACAGGTAAGCAAAGGACTGTATTTGGGTAGGAGTTAGGTGCAAGCCTGACCTTGGCTTGGCAAGCTACTGAAGTGACCTGAGCCACAGTCAGTCACAAGCCAAACAGGAGGCAACTGTGCTGTCCTGGGTAAGGCACTCCTCATACCGGGGTGCATCACAGGCAGCTGTCCTCCTTGTGTATAGCACGTGTATAGCCAACGGGTTTTTGCTATTTGCTATGGGTCAGCTGTGGACTGGAGAGCTGTGTCTGAGCTGGGGCATTCATCATGGAAGGGATGTAGGCTTGCTGGAGAGAGTCCCAGGGAAAGTGTGAGGTCATTTCCAGGTCTGAGGCCTAGGAAATGTGCACCATGACAGAAAGCAAAAAAAAAGCAGGGGTTGACTTTATTTAACCTATCCTGGAATTGCCTTCTCTATCACCAGTTCGACTGGGCTTGCAGTCTGCCCCGGAGGCTGCACACTAGTGATAAGCATAAATATTTTAACATTTCATATTAATGAAATTGACTGCCATGTGCCCTAAAGATAATAGCCATCGAGCTGTCAGTCAGAACATTTTAGGTGTGAACAGATGCATTTTCCCCTGCAGCAATTTCCCTCTGTGAGAATAGTGATATTATTAAAGTTTGCCCAGAAAGCATTTTAGCAGCTCATTAAACAGAGCTGCATATTTTGTGTAGCATTAAAGCAGTTCACTTAGTAATTAACTAAATGTATGATAAGGCATTTTAACTAATATTGCTTTTCTTGTGCGAGTGCTTCTCATTCATCTCAATTTAGTGTCCTCCTAGCTGATAGCGTGACAGGGGAGGATCGACTGCCATCCAGGGTGGGGGCAGTCTGTGAAGCCACTGCATGGCCCTAACAGGCTTTTCATCTGAGCATCTCAGGTCCTCCTCCAAAGCAACCATCCAGCTCTGCACTGGACTTGCCAGTGTTTTCCCTCTTGTCTCCATCCTACTCCGTCCAAATAGCAATGTTGATATTTCTCTACATTTTGCCCTGCTCTTTTGGACTTCTGTGTTTCTCTTCCTGTGTCCATAGGTGCCACGTAGTCTCTCCCTTCATGCCGCTGCTGCTTCTCTCTTTGTCAGGGGCTGTTTGGGTAGTTTTGTAGCCCTATGGGTTGACCCATGTCCCACAGCAGGTCTTCTGGGTGCCTTTGCTCCCTGGGGCTATTGGATGGCAGAGCCAGAGCTGCTCTCTGCTGTGCAATGGGCTCAGGCCCAGGGGAGATTTGCTGAGCCAGGGCCCCTGCATAATGGGCACCCTGGGACCTGTTGATCCCCTGAGCTTCAAGGGCTGTATGTGTCATTCCTTGCCCTGCTCCACTGCTGTGCTCAGCTCCTTGAATCCCCAGCATTGCAACTGCAATTGCTATGGCCTAGTTATCACATGCACATGCATGGCACAGGACAGGGAGATGCATTTCAATATCCATCCAGCTCAGAGTGTTTGCTGCAGGTGATCACCAAGACCTACATTGAGAAAAGCAATAGTCAAAAAGCCTTATGCTACATAGCCATGTGTTTTCTGCCCTTATGAGTGAGCAGGTGTGTTCTGAAGCTTTCCCAAGGCTGGAATGGGGTCAGAGAGTCCCCACCTGGGTCCATCACTGGAATCTTTGCAAGTCTCACTTAGTGCATGTCAGGTTTTTGTGCAGCCTGGATCCTCTCATCCAGCACCAGGAAGGAGCTCCTGCATGCAGAGGGAGTAGTCTGTGCCCCCCTTCCTCCCTGAGCCAGCATCTGGCCAGATGAGCATCGCAGTGGCTCTTCTGGGGCAGCTATGGCAATTCATTTTGCACCCTGAGGCAGGGTGACCCCTGGGACACCTCAGGGCTCTCAGCTTGCTCAGGGCAGGTCATGGTGGTGGGCAGCAGTGCGGTGCTGCAACTCCCATGGAAATGGGGAGCAGCACGTCTGCTACAAGGAGGCAGCTCTGGGTTAGCCTTTTGCTAGGCCAGCAGGATGCAGAGCCATGGACTGTGGGGTGAGCTATGCGGGAAGTAGAAGGAAGACGGATATGGAGGGCCCAGGCCATTCCTGCAGTCAGGTTTTTGCTGAGCAGCCAGATCTCAGGTGACCCCTTTGCTCAGCACATAGGAAAATCTGTAGCAGATTCAGGGAGGTGCTACATATGCAGAGTTTGCATCCTTCCCCTAGATGGGGAAAAAAAAGGATTCAGCATTATCTGCAGAGCAACCACCATGCATCAAAGTCATTGTTGCTCATAAATGGTGATATGATTTTGTTTTTCCTAACAAGTAATATGACATAGGGCATCCACTGAAAAAAAAAAGAGTACTTTTATTACACCACAATGTCAAACATTCCTAAAGATATCTGGGATACTTCGTGAATTTAAAATGCCCGCCCCCAACCTCAAGACAGAACTAAGTATAATAATAAGAATATAGTTTTTAGCAGCTTCCCTGTATGTTGCTTTGTAACCAGGAAATGAAAATTAATTGGTGTAAATCTTATTTTGGAACATTTTGGCCTCATACCAGAGTAATTAAAAAATTTTTTCTTTTGTTCACTTCCATCAATACAGAGCATATGTGATGTTTGTAAGGGAGATGGAAAACTCCTGGATCAACCCACTTTCCCTTAGAAATAGTTTGCCATAGACTAGTGTTTCTTTGCCTTGTTAGCCCACAAAGTTGAGTGTTAAATAGAAAACAGAGCAAGATGAGGAGCTTGCCTCATCTTCTGAGCATTTAGTTTAATTTCACTGCTGGACTTCTCTCACTGGATTCTGAAATGATGTTTTGTGTGTTGGTGATGGGCTGTAATGGGATCCCACAAGAGGCTCCCATGTCGCTGTTTAATATGCTGCTGAACAGGAATCTGGGAAAATACTGACCATTATTTTTAGGCACTTGCAGCACCCAACTGGCAGTGAAGTGCTGCTGATAGACACATCTTTGAAATACCTCTAGGGTCAAAGTCTGCCACCCACAAATGAACAGGGCATTCAAGGGATTATCACTAGCAGCCTTCCTCTGCTAAACAGCTTACTGAATTTCAATATTGTCAACTGGGAGTGGGCAAACTGAATAATATGAATATTAATAAACTTTTTTTTTTTCACAGTCCCCAAGGTATTTTTTTTCCCTCTTGTTTAATGTAAGGAAGGTGCTGTGTAACTATGGAAACCTTCAAACTCACTTCACCCAGGTTTAGGGGGAGGGAGACAGGGACAGAGAAAATGGAGAAGAGATGCTTTATTCTTGGTAGATTTCTCACAACTCCTAGATCCCACAAAAACAAGGCATGGGTTGTCTTAGGGGAAGGCATTTCTCTTGTTCTGTGCAATTTAATATTAATTTGAACACAGTCAGATTCTCCATCTTGGTCTTTATGTCCTGGATCCTTCCACCCATCTGTCTGAGCCTGGGGTTTTAGTGCCTGGATGCTGCACAACTCACCATCCATGCAGGAAGGAAACAGCAGGAAGAGAATCAGAAGGAGAATCAGAAGCATGGGGACTCCTACAGCCTTGCTGGTGGGCTCATAGCAGGAGCAGAAACAGGAATCAGTTCCCTGCTCGTTACCCTCTCAGCCAATCCGTCCATTTGTGCATTCTTGCTTTCATCCCAAGGATAGAGCTTTTGTCTTGCCCTTCCCTGTGCGAGTACCAGTAGTGGAGACTGTGCAGCGCCTGCCTGCTCTTTGGGCAAAGGGCATGGTGGAAGAAGATGAAGGCACTAACAGGCTAGGCGGGATAAGCAGCACTTTTGTCCCAAGGCAGGGTGAATTTGCCCCTGCAGCACTAATCCGCAATGCATGGAAAAAAGCCTCCCTTGGCTCAGGAGACAAATAGTCTGAGTGTTAGTAAGACCAGAAGTAAAATATCCTGAGAGTACAATTACAGAAACTAAAAGTGAGCAAAGGCAAAGGCACTGCTGTTTTGTACTTCTAGTACAGTAGTGCAGGCCCAGGACCCAGGGATTAATGCCTGGTTATGATCCAAAGATTGTAAGATCAAAGATCATTACAGCCTGGTTATGATCAAAGAGTAGTGCCCACACCAGCAATCACACAATATACTATTTGGCACACTGGCACCACAGCTCTGGCCAGTGAAAACTTTAGCCCAAACCCTCCTGCTTAGGTGGAATATAAAGGCATCAAAGAAAAATAATAATAATAAAAAGTTCAAAAATTTTAAAACTGCATAAAAATTTGAAAAAGTTATACAGAGAAAGCAGTCAATAAAAATGAGACATTACAATGTGTGCATGGCTAGGATTGGCAGGGTTTAAGAAAACAAGAAAGGAGGTCTAGGAGAACAGCGTGTAAAAGAGACATTGCAGTGATGAAGTAGACTGAATGCCAGGCAATGGAACTTATTATCTATGGTGGAGAACGCATTCAGTCAAACTGCATTTTTGCCTTGCCTGTCTTTGGAATGGGTCAGGAGATTGTTCTGGTATCGGAGCAGGAGGAAATATTTTGTGTTTATTACAGCCAAACACATTTTCATGAGTAGGTCCCAACACAGGTCCAAAAACAATGGCTGAGGAGACAATCCAGCTCACTGAGGTTCATTTTTAACTAATACAAGAATAATTTCAATTGGAAGGAAAGCAATTTTGCCCAGGACCTCAGGAGATCGTGTAGTCCAACTCGCCCAACACAAGCAAACACTCTCAGAGCTGTTCCAGCAAGATCTGATTCCTGCAGGAGCAATTCTGGAAACAGTGGAGGAGTTTCCAGAGTCTGGGACATGTTAACATTTTACACATGTGCAGATGGTGAGTGGAATGACCTTGCAAGTGCTATCAGATGCAGCAAAAATAATGGAGAGACAAAGAGGAGATTGGGGAAATGTGGATGAGATAATTAGTCACTGTCAAAAGGGTCTTCTGGGAAACAAGTTTGACCTGGATTTTATTTTTATGAGAGGCAACAGGTTTGCTTGGCAACTGCAGGTATTTGCATGGACCAATGATACTTTGGCTTTGGGAGCACAGTGAAGTTCACTACAGCATTTCTGCGAGATGGCACGTGTGAGCCAGTTCACGCTGCATACCCCTTGAGTGGGTGAAGTGACAGAGTGAAGAAGGACCGCAATGCAGGCTGAATAAGAGTGTTACTTCCTACTTACCCTGAAGTGTTTACATCCCTGAACAGCTGATTCAAGTCAATCTCATACAGCTGCCCAGAGATCCACAGCTTAAATAAACCCCTGAGGCAAAATAAGGAACCTCTGGACATTGTCAGGGATCTTGTACTGAGTAGTTGCTGCTTTCAGGCAGGAACCTGTTCCCATCTGAATACGGTAGTGATCACTCCAAGTGCTTCCAGAGCCATATGAGGCCAAAACTAGATGGATGCATGCCCCATCTCTGCCTTAGACATCCTTAGTAAAGAGTGCTTAAAGTCAAGCAAAAGGTCTGACTTTGATTTCAGAATAGCATCACAAGATCATAGAATCATAGAATCATTAAGGTTGGAAAAGAACTCTGAGATCATCTAGTCCAACTGTCAACCCAACACCTCCATGCCTACTAAACCATGTCCAAAAGTGCCATATCTACACAGTTTTTTAACACCTCCAGGGATGGTGACTCTACCACCTCCCTGGGCAGCCTGTTCCAATGCTTCACCACTCTTTCAGTAAAGAAATTTTTCCTAGATAGGTACCTGAGATCCTCATGAGTCCACAGAGATGCCCTTACCTTTTGCTGATTCTGGCTCCAGTTGCTTCCTGCAGCAACAGTCTCCATTTCATCAGCTAGCTCAAATTATTTTAGGCAGTGAGAGGGATGGACTGTTTTCCTCATGATGCTTGCACTGCTCATCCCTGCCAGGTCATGGTTTTCCCCATGTTTTTCTGGGCTTTCACCAGCACTACAAATGTCTTGCCAGTTCTGCATGGGAGGCCTATAGTTCAAGAACTGCTTGTGAACCTGTTATAGGTCAACACCTGCCAGTCTCACAATCTCTGGAGCAGGTTTTTGCTGGCAGCTTAGATAACTCATTTTTCTACTCCTTTGTTGTTCCTGGCTGGTCTGATGATTAAACCAGCCTTAAAAAATGCATTCTCTTCAGGATAAATTTAAAAAGAGCAATGCTTTAACTTCTCAGCAGTGTTCATTTTTTTTTATTTCACTCCTGGTGATACAGCAGAAGGTCCACTGTCTTTGAAGCTAGTGATATATTTAAGTAACCCTTTGAGTCTTTAAGGTTTTAAGTCTGCAGCATTAACGTATTTTTGTGTTTGTAATGTTCTGTGCTGCAATGGATGTTGGGGACTGTCTCATTCATAGGAAGCAGAGGAAGATTCTCAAAACAATTTTGATACACATTTTTTACTGATGGTCAATAGGATTGGGACACCCTGGTTCCTTATAAGGCCTTTGAGACCTCCGTAATCAATCCTGATCTCCACTTGCTGATGTTTGTCAGGGAAAGGCTCAGTCTAAGGGTTTATCCTCTCCTACCCTGATAGGGAAGAGATATTCCTCCACGTGCCTTTCATTCACACACTGAAGACAACATATCAGTCAAATAAAAAAATAAAATAAACCCCCAGCTTTTGCTCCTGGCTTCCCAAAAGCAAAATGCCCTCAGTTCATTTCCCCTGGCAAGGAATTGCTAGTTTCTGAAGTCAAGTGTTCAGCTTCATACACTTGCAAGGATACATATGATAATGTTTTCTCAATGGTCGTCCAAAAAAAGAGAACAAAACTCCTTGTTTGCTTCTGTAGCATGACTACGCAATGACTAGGACTTTTTTCCATGGTGGTTGTTTCTTCTGGGAATCCTTTCAAATGGTCTGAAGATAGAGACTGAACAAAGATCTCTGCACAGATTTGCTATTGCTTGGAAACAGGATGTTTGAGGACACAATGAGCCTTCATCAGGGAAGACCTCTATTCTTTCCTGAATGACAGCTAGTCACACCATAGGCCATCTGGCCTAAAGACAATACTTTCTTGCCAGGGTTTATCCTGTATTTCAGGCCCTGAAGCTCCCAAATGTTAGCTCCAGTTAATGGTCTTGAACTACTCCATGGCACTTATGCCGTGGGACTCCATGAGTACTTATACCTCTCTACCATTTCTTCCCTTGTAAAGTGGAGGCATTTGCACACCTTGAGTGGTTGCAAAGACTTGCATTGACTGGAGACCATGGACTTGATATATTGTACTTGATTTGGTTATTATCAACTTTAAGCTTTTCCCTCTGAGGCTGAAGTATCCTTTGTTGGGCAAACCAGACGGTTTCCCTAAGGCAGGAAGAAAGAGGTGAAGCAGTGTGGTCAATGTAATCTGTGAGGTTAATGGGACTGTGCCATTTCTCATCAGTGAAAGATTTGGTCCTCTGTACTAATAGCAATCCATGGTTAGTGTTCTGGAACAGGGCACCCCAAACATGCTGTTAAAAACCATACCTTTCAATTATTTACAAATGCTCAAGCAACTTTATATGCAATATTTTTTAAATGATTCATTGTAGCTAATTTAAATTGCATTGCTTTACCTGGAGTGGGGTGGAAGGGGAGGAGTAAGTAGTTATTTCATTACTGGTTATTATTATTTTATTAGACACTGCAAAAAAAGTATTACTTTAACTGAAGCTGGAGTTCCAATGAAATTTCTCAACATGGAAATTAAACCTCTTTCTTAGCAGACTGTAACTCCTCTTCTTTGGGCTTCCAAAGCATCTTCTTTGTTTCCCTAAGTCCAGTAAAAACATAAAGTTTCTGCCTTATACTTTGACCCATTTTTGGAAAGAGAACATTGGCCTCAGCGGTGATTTCTTGTTGGAGGCATACAGGAGGTGCTGCTGTTGTTAGTTCAGCTGCCTGGACAGCATTGTCCACAACTGGGCCAGACATCACCTTGGCCCTCATCAGTGGTTTGGACTGTTCATAGGTCAGGATCTGTCACAGGAATGCTGAGGAGCAGAAAAGGACTTGGCTTCAGGAAAATCTAGTGTTTCACATGCTTTGCTTTCTTCTACTTAAGTGTGCCATCTCAGGCTGCTGCTGAAATCTTCATTTGTTGATGGAATATTTCAACAGCTTCTTTAGAATGATGCCAAGCAAGCAGAAAATCAAAGCATGCATTATGTATGTGAAGATACTAGTTCTCAATTTTTGTACAATTGCTTAGATCAAATCTTGACAGGATGTGGCTGTGAAGTTGTTCCACTGATTTCCCATCAGTCTTTAATTGCCTAGAGGTCCCAGCCCATGAAAACATATCACAGCATCAGCCAGGGTCCCTCCAAGAGTACTACCTCATGGTTTGGGTAAACCAGCATTTGAGATAAATTGGAAAACACAGATAAGTAGGGAGCAATAAAAAGAAGGAACACATCAGCAGACTGTGTTAGAAGCGTTGCAGCTTTCTGGCCCTACTGTGAATCTTCCTCAGTCCATTTCACTGCAGAGACAGGTGCCTCATGGGAGCCCATCTCACCAGCCTCCACTCCCAGAGCCAGCTGCCAGGCTTTTTGGTAGCTCTCATCCATGGCTGTGTTTGATTGTGGGAACGTGCAGGCCTAGGCTATGACTTGGAAGTATTTCCTAACCACATGTCCCATGCTGCATCCAGCCCTGTGGTTGACCTCAGCTGGTCACCAGGTGCTCACCAAGCCACTCTAGCTCTCCCCCTCCTCAACAGGACAGGGAGAAAAAAAGACAATGAAGAGCTTATGGGTTGAGATAAGGACAGGGGGATCACTTACCAATTACCATCACAGGCAAAACAGACTCAACTTGGGGAAAATTAATTTAATTTATTGCCAATTAATAACAGAGTAGGATAATGAGAAATCAGAACAAATCTAAAACCACATTCCCCCCACTCCTACCATATTCCCAGGCTCAACTTCTTTTCTAACCTCCTTCCCCTGAGTGGCGCAGGGGGACAGGGAATGGGCATTGCAATCAGTTCATAATGCTTTGTCTCTCCCGCTCCTTCCTCCTCATGCTTTTCCCCTGCTCCAGCATCGGGTCCCCTGTTCCAGTGTGTAACCCATGGGAGACAGTCCTTCACGACCTTCTTCAATGTGAGTCCTTCCCACAGGTTGTAGTTCTTCATGAACTGCTCCAGCGTGGGTCCTTTCCGCAGGGTGCAGTCCTTCAGGAACAGATTGCTCCAGTGTGGGTCCCCAGTGGGATCACAGGTCCTGCCAGAAAACCTGCTCCTGCGTGGGCTCTCCATAGGGCATATCTACCTGTTCCAGCATGGTGTCCTCCACGGGCTGCAGGTGGATATCTGCTCCACCATGGACCTCCTTGGGCTGCAGGGGAGCAACCTGCCTCACCTCGGTCCTCTCCGCAGGCTGCAGAGGAATCTGCTCTGGCACCTGGAACACGTCCTTCCCCTCCTTCTTCACTGACCGTGGTATCTGCAGAGTTGTTAAGCTCACATTTTCTCACTCCTCTCTACCAGCTGCTGTTGCGCAGCATTTTTTATCCTTTCTTAAATGTGTTATCACAGAGGTGCTACCAACGTCACTGATGGGCTCAGTTTTGGCCAGCAGCTGGAACTGGCTTCTGGTGTCTTCTCACAGAAGCCACCCCTGCAGGCCCTCCCCTACCAAAACCTTGCCCCTTAAACCCCGTACAGGCCCTACTGAGTCCCTGAGAGTGAGCACCATTTGAATGGTGGGGGTGACCGAGTGCCAGAGGCACCCAGACAGCTGCTGCTTCTGTTAACACTTTCCCTGGGTGCTCCCAGGAGCAAGAGACAGAAAGTCTTTTTGCCTGCTCTGCAGGGAGTTGGAGGTGCTGAAGTCAGCACTGGCAGGGCAGCTTTTCACATCCTCTTTTACAGCGTGATCATGCTTACTCACCATGCCCAAGAGAGAAGGGTGTGAGATTCCCCTCCAGATGCTGGGGTGTCTGAGGCAGAGACTACAGACCAGACTCACATCTGTTCTGCCTATGTTCTTTATTTCAGACCCTGGCATAACGCAGCTCAGCTGCCGTGGCCCAGGTCACCTCCACCAGTTCATAAGACCTGCAGACAGGGAGCTGGGGTTTTTTTTCTAATATTTTGAGTGTTGCATTAATTTTAAATTTCCTCATAATCTGACATGTCAAGGAGGGAAGCAAGAAAATCTCATCCCTCTTTTCTCTAGAAATGTAGTTTAAAGGAGAGATGACAGTACATCTTAATCTTTTAAAAGTTCTCTCAAGCAAAAGGAGTATTTATTTTGTGCCTGAAAGCACCCATTTTCTGAGCCATAACTTCTAGTCTCTGTTATGCATAATGTGTCCTTTGACTTCTTGACATTCCCTGGAGATGTCCCAGTCCCTAGCAACTTGTCACTTATTAGGACTGATTTCTACAGACCCTGAGTGGCTTCTGGGAGGACACTGGGGTCCTCCTCAAGAAGACAAGGCAGCCTGGCTCTCATTGTTGCTGTGAGAGCAGTAGTCCCCCAGTACCAGTCCTTAGTGCTCCAGCCTCTTCATTTTGTGCTACTAATGGGGGCAGCTGACACAAGAGTTGACTTTTTCCTTCGTTCTTCACTACATTTGCTATCTCGTGAATGAGCCTTTGGCACATAAGTCGAGCTGCGTATTGCTCAGACAAGTCATGCAGATAGGAAGCAACTGAACATAAGATGCTTGGCTGCCAGCTGGCAGGACAGCCCTGGTCAGCAGCCCAAAAGATGATGATCTCTGTGTCAGTAAGCTTCCCAGTTCATAATGCATCCTTGCCACCAGCACAGGAAAGAGGCAAAACCTAGCAACTAAGCGCAGGCTGGGTGAGAACTCTTTAAGCTGTCTTTACCTGCTGGCACTGTGTCACCTGTATTCCCAGCACTGACTACTAGAGCTTATTTAGCAACCTAGGCATGTGCAACAGAAAGCTGTCCTGAGGGTCCTGGAGTCACTGCAAAAATTGAGATACTGCAGGTAAATAAATAATCTGTTGGTCTGGCATGCATCATTAAACCATATCAATAAAAGATGTGTATGGAGTGACACAATGACAAACACTGCATTACTTGCTGTTACTTCTTTAAGTACAGTGTTTCAAAAGAAAAAAAACAAAGACCCCAAATAGTCAAAGGACCAATTCCAATTTAGACCCTATAGATTTACCACTGGTAGCTAATGCCTTTGTCCTGTACAGAATTTCTGCCTTCCTTTGGCGTAACTGATGTCTTTCAGGATGACCAGTATGGAAGTTAGGGAGTACTAACCTCAGCAAAGCCTCTGCCATGGAC
>VZTL01011899.1:0-23096 GCA_013400535.1 Scopus umbretta
CCTTTCTACAGCCAGCGTGGCTGCAGACGGTTCTGGCTTATATGCAGTATCTAGATCATAGAAATAAACAAAACTATCCCCTGGCAACACAGGATTTAAATAGCATCATCAATTCCAGTGCAATGCAGCACTGCAAAAACCTGGGTCCTGGATAAAATATCAATATAGGCATTAATAAGAGCATAAGCACATGGGCTTTTTTCTAGAGGTAAAATACATATGAGTTCCAAGAAAAAAAAAAAAAAATTAAATGGAGGAACTTCATGTTTAAAAAGCACAGTATGCCTGAAAGACAGGAATGGATTTCTTCTCAGAAAAAGAGTTGAAGGGAAGGAGGGGACTAAGGTCCCTTCTTCTGGCACCTTCAAAGTACTATGGATGCTTTTGCCTCAGATAATGCAGTGGTAGCTGTGTTCACCCTAGTACTTCATCCTTCCCTAAAGGAAATTACTGTAGCCATGGAGTGTGAAATTGTGTATTTTGTCCTCACAGAAAAGGGTGAAAATAAAAGAAGATGGAGCCTGGAAAGACAGAGCTATCTACATAACTCTAACATCCAGCACTGAAAGGACAGGAAGTTGGACTCTGTTGGCACAGCACTTTAAGTTGAAATGTGGGAGTTTTCTTACATAGGACACAGTTCTGGATGTTCTCCACTGAACTCTCAGAGAAGTACAGGGACTGAACTTCATGCTGCAGCACAGGTAGAAAGTTAAGTAATCCTGAAATACCATCTTAAGTTTTTTCTTTAATGCAGTCACTTCTGACATCTACCTGTGTAGACATTTCTAGTTTTAAATTAAAGGTTAAGACTACATTCTATTTTAAGCACAAATCTGCTTATTCTTAATTCAGAGTTCAATCACCATTGACATAATTATTTTTCTCACCTCAGTGAGAGTGGGGCACCTCAGTATAAGTTTTGGAGCTTGGGTGAAATGAATCCTAGATTATCTTAACCTCTAAAATCAGATCCGTGCATGCACCATGAACTCTGGTCAGAGTAGGCACACACGGAGCCCAGCATATGACAGCTTAGCCCTGCCTACAGCATTGTTATCTTTGCTTTTCCTAGGAGCAATGTGGATTTATCAAGCCCAGGCTGCAGATTGGTGACAGCCAGCATGTGTCAGAAAACAAATGGATCTTGAGACTTGATATATATAACTCCATGATGATGTTTTAGGTAGACATAGCCCAATGGACTCAGGTCCTTATACTGTTTTTACAATAGCATTGAGCTCAGCCCTGACTAATCATCAAGCACTGAACTCCTTCCCAGATGGATATTGCAGTCCTTGCTGTAACTGATGAATATCTGAGGTGGGTAGACCACAACCAGCAATGAAGCAACTACTCAGATTCTCGCTCACTCCTGACCAGCAGGATGGGGAAGAAAATAGGAGCATCAAAACCAAGAAAACATATGGTTCAAGAGAAGGAAAGAGGGGAAAACTGAAATGAAACAAAGACAATTGCCATCTCCCACAATCAGACTGATGCCCTGCCAGTTTCTAAGGAACAGCTGACTTGTAAGACAACCCACACACACACTCCAGTTTTTATTGCTGAGCGTGATATTATATGGTATGGAATATCCCTTTGGTCAGTTGGGGTCAGCTGTCCCAGCTGTATCCCTCCCAACTTCTTGCCCACCTGCTCACCGCAAAGGGGCAAAGTGAGAAACAGAGAAAACCTTGACACAGCAAACACTGTTCAGCAACAACTAAAATATCCCTGTGTTACCATCACTGTTTTAGTTACAAAGCCAAAACACAGCACTATACAGGCTGGTATGAAGAAAGTTATTTCCATCCCAGCTAGATCCAGTAGAACAGCTAAACAATTTGTCCTCATCACCCATTCTCAGCCCGACTCTTCAAATAAGTTTTGTTTGAGAGAGGGTCAAATAGAGTTTTGTGACTAACTCACAGCAAGTTTATTATAATTGTTGAATTTCTTTGAGAAACCTTTAACACAAGTATAATTCAGGAGACTATATAAACCAGCAATTTTTAATCTAGGATCTAAGAATGGATTTCAGAGGAATCAACAAAGTCAGAGAAAAATAAACTTGCATAAACTATACAAAAATCTACCCATGCGTCAAAAAACTTTAGGAATCTGAAAATGAGGAGTGGGGAGAGGGAAGAACACTGACTTTAGGAATATTTCAGGATCATGCTGATAATGAAAATTATTTTGAGTTGGGATAAGACTTTCAGTTTAAAGTCAGAAAGAAAATAATAAAGGACATTAACAATAAAGGACATTAAAAATGCAGATGCACAAAAAGTTCTTATAGTCCCAGTGAAGTATATTGTCAGCTTCGTTTAAAATTATTTCTTTCTATCCTTTGACATATTTATTTGTCTTTGCAATTTTTTTAATTTACTTGTTTAAAAGTTTTCTGCCTTCAATAGCAGCTGGAATCCCAAAATGAAATTAAAACCATGTAGGTGCCAATATATGTATTCAATAGATATGAGGCTAAATTAAACTAATTGACATTTTATTAATATTCTGCTGTTTGTTCCCGCAGAGTTAAAACCGTACTCGAGATCCTATTATATGAAGATACACTCTGGACCATCTGGTAGCCAAACATTTCTGATTATAAATAAGTCATTTTTTTGTTAATTATTTATTTGGGAGTTTTGTTTATTATACAAAAATCTGGAAAGGGAGAAGAAACAGGAAAATGTGCTGGGTTTTAGATTACATCTTTCATAAACAAAAAAATTTTTTGCAGAAAAATCTGGTTGAAACAGGAGAGGACCCTGAATATTCATTTAAATTAGAAAGCAATTTCTGAAGTTATTCTTTTTTGCAGCCCTTTTGCCTTCACTTTGTGATAACATACAAGCACTTAGTCTTAGCAGAGAAGACACTCAGAAGTAGTAAATATTTAGCTGTAATTTGAAACTCTAAAATGGAAGGAAATTATCTGTTCATCACAGAAAGAACACAAGAGGACAGAGACACTTTATGAAAAAGAAAATGAAGGAGAGAAATCACTGGGAGAACAACAGTGAAGTTCTGGGACCATTAGTGAAGGAAAGCTGTAGGGTCTTCGTCATGGAGGTCTTCAAGAAATTATTAACAACTATCAGGAATGATGTGGATAGAAATGATCTTTTGTTGAGGAAGTAGACTTGAGTCCATGAGGATGAACTACTTGGTTTCTCAACATATCTTCCAGTTGTGTTTTCTGTATTAGAGATTAAGATTACTCTCCGTACATTATTAATAACTGGCAAAATTTTTAAGTTGAGCCTTCAAGCAACATCCTTAATACTGTGAAACATAAAAAATCATGAGATTTGGCTAGTGATTGGTTTCAAAAGAATTTAGAAAGTAACTATCAAATAAATAAAAAACAAAGTTCCTTAGGTTCATATAAAACCCTGAATTATTTGCTTTGTCTGATATCCCATATTCCCATCAACTTCAAAAATATCCATGCTGGACAAATAGAAAAGACTACAATGTCCAAGTAGCCTTAATAAATTGGACATATATTTATCATTGGTCTTTGCAGCAAAGGGTATATCCATTTCTGAGCATTTGACAAAACCTAGATCAACCATAACCATCCAGGTATGGATGTGTTGGTTCTAGAGCCTTTGGATCTAGGTAAATCCCCAACTGACAGCAAAAGGGTCTACATGTTACAGGTTTAAAAAATTATCTAGTCGTTGAAGCCACTTTTGAAGGAAAAACACAAATTACAATGATAAAACTGAAGATAACCTTTGTAGGCAGGGACAGAAATCTTAGGAGGAACACTGTAAGAGTGATAAAGTTTGAAAGGTGGTATTCCTCTTAGTGAGTAGGAATGGCAAGAAAATACAGAGAATTACAATTTATTTAACAAAGGTTTCAATTCACTACTTAGTAAAACAGATTGTCAGAAATCACCCATATTATCACTGACAATCCTCAACCACATAGACTAGAGGAAGAGAGTATCTGCTAAGTTGCTCCCAGTCCTTCATCAGGGTGGAGTTCTTCCCCAAGGCTGTTTCTGGGCTTGTTCCATCTCAGTTTTGAGCTCCCTTGATGAGGGGGATATCATAGTATTGTTTGTACAACTATTTTTAATCCTAATGGAAATTACCCTTCTTACTCCAAATGAAAGGATTTTCTTCCACTTATTTCTCTCCTTGCTCATAGTTATGAATACAGGTGGCTTCTTTTGCTTCAGTGGGGGTAGCATACAAAAAGTGCCTGATGGACTGAACAGTGTACTGTACTCTAGATGTACATGCATCTGATCCTGATGTATGACTGAGGTTCCCAAGCAATATTGAAATATGATGATAATTAGCATTAATAAAACATACCTAAAAATAAAAGTGAATAGAAGTTTAGCTATTAATTAAGTTTTCTCACTGTTTTGATTACGTGGGATATCATAGAAATCAAGATCCCATGATCAGTAAAAAAGGGAAAACAAAAGAAGTCTGCTTGATTTTAGGGTTTTTTCCCATTTGATCTGGCTTGTCAATGTGCTTTGGGGAAAGCTGTACTTTGGATGAGGGACACAAAGAATCTCACATCACTTTAGTAGGCCCACCAGTTTCAACAGTCTTGTAACAGTCAAAGAAACCATCCATGGCAGCCATTAAAATCACCCTCTGATATAAACCTTTTCATGGTTTATAATGTAAGCAGGCTATGGTAGTCATGCAGCTCAATCTTCTATAGAACATAGAATCAACTCATGAAGCTTTGAGTTAATTCTTCATGGAATTAGTATGGATATTAAACAAAGAAGAAGAAGGAGAGGGAGAAAAAGGAGGAGAAGAAGGAGGAGGAGTAGGAAAGAAAAAGAAGAAGGAAACAATATCTTTTCAAATTGCCAGCATTACAGAGTTTACCACTGGCACGATAATTTTATTTTTAATGTTTTCTGTTTTTTTCTTGAAATTTGTTACTGTTCAAGTGGTAGCCACTGGCTATTGTCAGTCCTGTGTTTGTTAAATGGAAGAATCATCTGTTTCCATCTTTTCCTGTGAACACTTACAGACTCAGCTTTATTCTTCTTCCTAGGATTGTCTAAAATTGTTCATTATTTCCTATGAAGTCTGAAAATAAATAAAAATTGTGGTGGGGACTCGAATAAAAATGGAACTGCAAACATGGAGCAGTTTAGGGGCAATATAGAAGGGTAATGTGACAACTGGGGAACTTGGCGGACAGAAATATCTGTCCTCCCCAGGGAGGTGAAAAGGGGAATGGCTGATGTGTACATTTTCCCTGGAAAAAAGTAAAGGACAAGAGAGGAAAGCAGGAATGAGGGACTAGAGATTTGAAGCCATCTGAGTGGGAGGCACAGAGCACCCCTTCTTGAGGGGAAAAATAGAAGAAAATGGGATGTGGGAGTGGAGAATAAGGGACACACAGAGACCCTCATGCAAGGGAGTAAGAAAAGAGTTCCATGTACTAAAAGAGAAAAAGGAGTTGGTGCAGTACAATGGACTAAGCCAAGAGGAGACATGCCAGATGCAATGCTGGCTCCAATGGCAGAAACATCCCAGTGGGCAAAAGTGAGTTGTATGAACCATGAAAGGAAAAAAAACCTAAACAAAAGAAAGCCTGTGGAAATGCTAATTGCTTTGCAGAATCGCATGTTCCAAAAAAAATTTTTGAGCAGTCTGACAACCTAGCTAACCCGTTTCAAAGGGGGTGGGGGAGGTGGCATCTGTGTGTATGTGTGTGTGTAAAATAAACTGCTAGCTCTTCGTTACAGGGGTGCTGGTTTTCATAGAAAAATGTACTAAGTGCAGAATTGCAGAGAACCAATATTGCAGATCTCCCCCAAACAGCTTGGGATATCCACCAGCCTAGAAGCTTTTTTAGATAATATTTCCATTTATTTCCTCCCACATTTTTTCAAATTCTGAACTAGATCTCCCAGTCCAGCCAATATCACAGGGAGGTATTGTTTAGGATTTAGGAGTATTATTCTTCTCCCGCAGACTGCAGGGCTGTTTCTGCTTCCTCTCTACAGAGCTAAAAAACTAATTTGCATGATGTTGAAAAAGAGAAACTTTTTCTGATGGCTTTTCCCTTGAATGCTTTATGTGTACAGCTATGTTCATTCCCTGTATGGGGGTGATTATTCAGGAAATCTGAGTGATTAACTGTGACTAAGTATTTACATTTCAATATTTTATTAAATGGTTACTTAGTAGTATCCACTCAGTACAACAGGAGCCAACTATGAGACTCCCTTAAGACTGAGAGAGGCAAATCCACAGAAGGCTGAATGTCTTTCTTTAGGACAAAGTCTAACCATTAAAGTTCATAACCAGACATGGGCCAGTTATTACACCAGCCTTGGAGTAAAAACATAGCGAACCTCTCTCCTTCAGCACAGCTGAGGGATAATGCTGCTGGCTTTTGGGTCTGGCAAAATTTTTAGCGACGCTGCTGCTAATCCAGAGAAAGAAGAAATAGCAGATAGGAATTTGGAACCATTTTTGTTTCATCATATTCATTTTTTTGCTGATCTGTTAACAATGTGAGCAGCTCGCTGCATTGCTGGTGCATTTTGGTATGATCGCGGTTACAGACAGCCAAGAGGAACTGTGCGTCTCAGTTTTTCAAACACTGTATGAGGCCAAACACATTTCCACTGCCTGCCTTCGGACATCTGATAGTTCAGCACATGGATTTCCTTATACCTGAGGTATGTACAATGCCCAATATACTATGGCGCTAGCCTTTGGCTGCAATATGTATTTTAGAATCTCTAATGCTCATTTCTCCTAATCTCATCCTGGTCAACAGGAAGAACTGTGCCTGTCCTTAACAGGGCTGGGCTGGTTTGATGAGTTATTTTACGCTTTCAAAGGTCTGGGTGCATAGTGGATGTCATTACAAAGACTATATACTTGATCATACAGAATAGGGTATAGTGACCAGAGCTAGACTGAAAACCTGGCCCTATCACTTCAAAGGAAAGAAGAAGAAAAGAAAAATAGCTACCTTCAGAGCAGCTTTTGTACCTGCACACACTAAAGTTAATCAAATCTTATGCTTCAGAGTATATGGTTGATTAGCTTGTGTGTCTGGAAGCACTTCCCCTTATTTGCCATTCTACTCTTAGCTGCAGAAAGAACAGAGTTCATGTTGGTTCTAGGATACTTTTATTATTTTTTCCTATTATTCACTTCCACAGAAACTTCAAAAACTAGCGGTAGTACTGAGAAGTGGTCTATGCAGAACAGCTCTATTTCGACAGAGAGATTGGGAAGCCTGCAAGTTTTGATATGTATTAGAAAGTAAAATTATTTTCTCCTTATTACTGTGAAGTGCCTTCCTTCTTATGAATCTTTATAACTGAAAATGGATTATTCTTCTATGAACCCTTGAGGTAGAGAAGTTTTCTCCCTCCTTCAACCTATGGAATGTGAATATTAAAGTATCTTTGCATTGTGATTTAACTCATGGAGAAATTAAACTGAGGCAAGTGTTGTGTGTTTCGGTTTGGTTTGGTTTTTAACCCTCATAGTCAAGTAAGAACAGTGTGGTGGGTTGACCCTGGCTGGACACCAGGTACCCACCAAAGCCGCTCTGTCACTTGCCTTCCTTAGCTGGTCAGGAAAGAGAAAATATAACAAAAGGCTTGTGGGTTGAGATAAGGACAAGGAGAGATCATTCACCAATTACTGTCACAGGCAAAACAAATTCGGGGAAATTAGTTTAATTTAGTACCAATCAAATCAGAGTAAGGTAATGAGAAAATAAAAACTAAATCTTAAAACAGTTTCCCCCCACCCCTCCCTTCATTCCGAGCTTAACTTTACTACAGCTTTCTCTACCTCCCCCCCTTGAACGGCACAGGGGGACGGGGAATGGGGATTGTGGTTAGTTCATCACATGCTATCTCTGCCGCTCCTTCTTCCTCAGTGAAAAGACTCCTCACACTCTGAACCTACTCCAGTGTGGGGTTCCTCCTACAGGAGACAATCCTCCATGAACTTCTCCAACATGGGTCTTTTCCATGGACTACAGTTCTTCACAAACTGCTTCAGCATGCATCCCCCATGGGATCACAAGTCCTGCCAGTGAACCTGCTCCAGTGTGGGTTCTTTTGTCTCCATGGGTCCACAGGTCTTGCCAGGAGCCTTCTCTAGTGTCAGCTTCCCATGGGGTCACGGCCTCCTTCAGACACATCCACCTTCTCTGGCAGGGCATCTTCCATGGGCTGCAGGTGGATATCTGCTCCACTGTGGACCTCCATGGGCTGCAGGGGGACAGCCTGCCTCACCATGGTCTTCACCATGGGCTGCAGGGGAATCTCTGCTCTGGCGCCTGGGGCACTTTCTCCCCCTCCTTTGTCACTGACCTTGGTGTCTGCATAGATGTTCCTTTCACATATTCTCACTCCTCTCTCCAGCTGCAGTTGTGCAGGGTCCTCCCCCCTGTTTCTTAAATATATTATCCCAGAGGCACTACCACCATCACCGTTTGGCTCAGCCTTGGCCACCAGCGAGTTTGTCTTGGAGCTAGCTGGCTTGCATTGGCTCTGTAACTGGGGTAAGCTTCTGGCAGCTTCTCACAGAAGCCACCCCTGTACAACCCTCACCCCACCCCTGCTCCCAAAACCTTGCCACATAAAACCAATAGAAACAGCCAGAAGGAAGTCTGGGTTCTCAGGACTTCCAGTCCTGGGCCTTCTTCACTCCCTCCTTTACTCTCTCTCTTGTTTCCATATGAGACACTCTTCCTTCTGTTAATTTCAAAGTCCAGTGTTAACCTACCTGTTCCTTTTGGCACTCGTTTCTTTTCTTTTTAGTTATTTTGACTTGCAGATTCCGAGAGGCACTAAACTCTGTCCATTCAGTATAGCTCTATCAACTTCATTAGTGTTCTGGCAATTTACTCCTGGTGAAGACCTGGCCATGGGGCCTGCAAGAATTTATGATGGCAAGGTCATTGAATTACAGGCATTTATAATTTCATTTAAGAGTTTAAGGCACAGGTAATTGCAATGTAATTGTTAGGGATATAAGCACCTGTGTGCATGCCTGGCCTTACTGACTGTCACAGGGGTGAAGCACATACCCGAGCTGCCCATCATGTCAAACAACATATCATTCAGCACCATTGGTGAGGCACAATCTGTTGAATTCTGCAATTCTTCACTCTCCTTCTCAGGTTGTTGACCTGGGTCCAGCTTATTTCATGTGATTCAGGTTTTGAAGAATTTTGGAAAGTGGATTTTTCACTAAAAAATAATACCAAACAGGAGACTGGGTTGTAACACAACGTTAAAAATGAAATGGGCAAAACTCTAACCTTGAATTGAGGGTACAAGGGAAAGTGAGGTTCATGTGTCAGAGAGAATATTAGGCTGTGTGTATTTTGTAGCTGTAGATATCAAGCAATCTCGAACAGTCCCCTGGGTTAATCATACTGCCCTGATAGTCTTGGGAAGGGAAATGTGTTCTGGTTTTCTGAAGACCACTGTGGGAAATAGAGGGAGAAGCTTAAGGCATGATATTGTTTTCCTCACTCAGATAAACATTCTTATAAAGCATCTTGAAGAAAGCAAGTTTTAGGTAATGCCTGACCCTTGTCATTTGCTTCCTGTCAGCTTAATAAGAAGCAGCAATCGAGTGTCACTTTGCAAAGGCCAAATCCTATTGAATTTACAGGGAATTTTGGCAAAGAATTTCTGGCTTTGTACCATAAACTACTCACCTCAAAGGATCTAAAAGACCTGTAGCCCTAAGTGACTTTACACAAAAATTACACGGGTCTGGTACTTGCTGGATGTGTTACCATCACACACAAAAAAATGACACTCATTAGCTGTGTATTTTTTGATGAAGTATCTAGCCAAAAAAACCCAACCAAACAAACAAAAAAAAACCCCACACAAATCCAAAACCAAACAAAAAAGATTCCTGTAATTGTGAAGAAAAGTAGTTAATGAAAAGTAACTACTCAGACTGCCATACATCTGATCGTCTCTGGCTGACCTTACTGTTTTGATGAAAACTGTGTATGGATCACAGGGCTTTTTCTGGTCATAGACCATCATGTTTTATAGGTTTACTCTTATATCTTGTGGAAAGGAAAACAACTGTTTCATCTAACCCGTACAAAGCAGCACAGAGAATGTTTTTAATTCATATTCCTTAGTAAAAATGTCAATTGCACTTCTGTCCATTATGAACTATAGCTTTATTTGGAATGAAGAATTTTCCTTAATTAAATTACATTTCCAGGTTTTAATATGTTTATATTTTTACTGTAGTGAAGAGAGCAGCAGTTCACTCTCAACTTATGTGTCTCTTTGCAACACTTTCTCAGCTACCAGAAAGAAGAAGAAATTTGATGAAGCACAGGCATTTATTTTAAGTTACACCGGATTTTCAGTATATCTTTTTGTATTTATTTATAATGTTTATCAGGACTCTAATGTTAATTTAATCTCTTTGAAAAAAAATGTGTCATCAGGCTTGTAATGAATGATACATTGGGAAATAGGGAATTGATAATGTTTTGCCATTTCAGTATGGTCTGAAATTCTAGTTTAGATCTACACTTAGGAATTATTTATATCCTCTTATGTCATATCAATTTAAATAATATTCCACTCATTGAGGCATAAAGAATAATGTTAATATTAAAGTTTCTATTTAAAATTTGCTAATTGCACATGAAGGGGTTATATCTGCTGCATTCAGGGTTTTTTAAATTTAATTTTATTGTATTAGAAAATCTATGAGGTTAAATCTGCAGAAATTATTGCTTTTAAATGTTGTATAATAAGAATCTTGCTGCTGTTATGAGCACTGAAAAATGTGCCTTCATCTCAAATAAGCCTTGTTAAAGCTACAGTTCTGGAACTGCCAGGATTTAATACTAAATTTGGGCCCGATCCAGCTCAGCTTTACTCATGTGAGTAGTTCCATCTCCTCTGAAGAAATCTGTGCCTGAGCAGGGATTACTGCAGATCTATCTGCACAGTTATTGATCTAGGGAAAGGCTGGAAATGGGGAAGAGAAAGGGGCGAATGTACAATCTCCACACGTTTAGGAATTGGCCCCCAAAAGTATTGTCTCCAAGATGCCCCTTTCAGACATGATCTTGGTCAGGGATGGAATAACAAACTGAAGTCCCTGTCAAGGTATTGAAGGAAGCTGAAGGCATAATTTGTCCCCTCTCCACACACCTGGATGAGGCAGACAATATCGCAGGCTTGCAAGAGGGGTGAGGACTTGACAGCTCCACACAGGCGAGAGGAGACTCCTCTGCCCTCCGGCCACTCTCACGTCCTGCTGCATGCTGCTAAGGGCCAAACTCGGGAAAGCACATTGTCAATAACGGTTTGCTTGATTAGACCCCTTAGGGGAAGTCACCGGAAGCGGTTTGCTCCCCTGGGGTAGGAAAATATTAAAGAAAATATGAGCCTATTGACTACCGACGTCATGTGGAAAACACTCATTGACTTCAACCTCAGCAGGAAATGGCCCAATATTACTGTAAAACTTATGGACTTAAGTGAGTGACACTTTGCTTGTTGTAACGTCAAACAAGAAATCAAATTATCTTGCTTTTTTCTCTAAGCACAGATACTAAGCTTGATTCTTTTTCCCACTTTCATACAGTGGCATAAATCTGGAGGAAAGCTCTTGATGACAGCAGGATTAGATCATCAGGGAACTGCTGAGAGAGCAGAATCAGTCCCATTTTTTTGTGATTAATATTTTAAAAACGCCAAAGCTGAAATGTTTCAAATTCACAGTGGACAGGTCTGCCTTCTGCCAATGAGTGCTTTTAATTTTTAGCCCTAGATGAATCTGAGCAAGTTTAATACTTCATTTAAATAAGTATCAAAAAGTTAGGATTCTTATCCCGATTTGAATCTTCGGACTTTGAGCCATCTGGACGGGAATCTTCTCAGGCGATCCTACCACTTTAGATCAGTTTTGTGACTTAATTGGTGCCTTGAAAAGAAACAATAATCAATTAAGTTGTCAATTAATTAACAAACAATTCCTCAGTTTCCAGTGAGGTTTTCTTAAAAGATGAAGTGGGAACTTTTATCTAATTTCAAAACAATACGTACCTTTTTTTGTATACATATATATGTGCATGCACACACACGCGCACACATATAATTTAAGGTTCTCCTTAATGTTATTGCAATTATTTCCCTTCAATCTTTAGTGCTCCTTTGGAAGCAATGTTACTGAGCTACAGCGATGACACTGATAGCTGAGAGGCATTCGTTTTGTACTGGCTAATTAAGCGTGTGAAGGCCACGTAAAGGATTTGTTCTATCAGCATACACTCACCATCAACAGCCTGTCCCCTGCAGGGTTAAGAAGAAGACGTTAAACGATCACCTGTCCCAAACACCAAATGACAGTTTTAAGGTAGTAAATCAAGCCTGAGGTTACTGAGGGGATAAACTTCATTTTTAGCTTCGCAATCAAAGGAAGAAAACAGTTGAGGAAAATCACCTTCCAAAAGCTTGGAGAGGTCTAAACAGAATTTTGCATGGCCCCTTTTTATGCATTTGCCAGAAATGCTCCTTGGGAGAAATTCTCATTTCAATGAATGTTCAGGCTATGCAAATCTTGAGCTCACAGCTGACACCCCGTGCAAGCCCCGCCTGCCCTCCTCTAGGGATGAATTACCCCTCCGGTACAAATTACACATGCACACCAGATGGGGTGAATTGAATGCTCTAACTAGAAACAGAGGGAGGATGATCTTGTGTTTAATATGAAGGTCAGGGACTCAGGAGACTTTGATTCTATTCCTGGCTCTGCCCCAGACCTTGTATAACTTTGGGTGACTTGTTTAATTGTTCTGCCTTGGTTCTTCTCATCTATAAAATGGGAATGGTAATATTGTACTACGTTGTCAGGGTGTTACAAAACTAAATGACTGCTTATAAGACGTACTGCAATCTATCGCTGAAAGAGAATGCAGACAAGCCATTTGTTACTGCTAATAAACGTTTGGGGCAGGAACTTTCGCTTGCTTTATGTCTTCTAAAGAAAAGATATATTCAGGCTTATGAGTTTATTTTTAGGGGTGCTTTGGGGTAATTTCTCTCTAAGAATCTGAAAATGACACAGAAAGTAAAGCTATAAGAATATCTATGTGTATAAGTGCACAAGTGTGCATATAAATGTATACAAAGAAATACTAGTGGGTTAACTTTAGATATGTAGGTGGGAGAGTAAGGAAGGGAGAATTGCTTTGTGGTACTCAAAGTTATTTTTCTCTTCAAACATTAATAAAAAAACAACAAAATAAGAAAGAAAATACTTTATTTTTCGGAATATTTTGTTTGTGATGGTAGTATGCATTTTGCCTTTTGAAATTTGTATTATGTGTAGCTGTATTCCAGAAAGAAATATCTTACTGACTGTTGTGGTTTAACTCCAGTCAGCAACTAGGAACCACACAGCCACTCGCTCACCTTCCCACCCCCCGGTGGGATGGAGGAGAGAATCAGAAAAAAAATAAAAATGATAAAACCCATGGGTTGAGATAAAGGCAGTTTAATAGGACAGCAGAGAAAGAGAAAATAATAAGAATAACAACAACAGCTACAACAACAACAGCAGCAATGAAAGAGTATACAGAACAAGTGACGCACAGTGCAGTTGCTCACCACCTGCTGACCAATGCCCAGCCCGTCCCCGAGCAGCGATCGCTGCCCCCTGGCCAACTCCCCCCAGTTTCTATACTGAGTGTGATGCCATATGGTATGGAATAGTCCTGTGGGCAGGTTGGGTCAGCTGTCCTGACTGTGCCCCCTCCCAGCTCCTTGTGCCCCTGGCAGAGCATGGGGAGCTGGAAAGTCCTTGGCTGGTGTAAAAACTACTGAGCAACAACTAAAACATGCGTGTGTTATCAACATTATTCTCATCCTAAATCCAAAACACAGCACTATAGCAGCTACTAGGAAGAAAATTAACTCTATCCTGGCTGAAACCAGGACACTGATCAAGTAAGATGTGCCACACACACACCCTTTTGAGAACGTCTCAACAAAGTATTTGACTGTTTCAGCATATTTATGTCACACTTTGTTTCCAGACATATTGACCAAATTTTTTACTAGTTTCATTCCCTCCCTTATTCCCAGACTACTACTACTGTTGTTGATTAGAGGATTTAAACCCTAAAAATATCTCCCTGCCCTAATGGAAGGAAATGAGCAGATTTACTAAATTATAATGATTGTATTCTGGTATCGACGAATGACAACTCTCTAAACATCTCTCTGGATTACAGTGCCAATTTGTCATTATACAGGATCTCTACATCAGAGGATCTCAAAGTATTTTCTGGAGAGTAGCTAACTAATTAACCCTAACTATCCTGTCTTGTCTCTGCTGGGGTCAAAGGAAAATTTTTTTCACTGATTTCAATGGCATCTGGAGGTTGGTCTGTATGATTAGTACTCTTGCAATTTGTCCACTGCCAACTCTCTCCAGAACAAAGAAGAGACACAGTGCTCTCTTTCATAGACTCCACTGTCTAACAGCCTTATCCAGGTACTTTCTGCATATACATCTGCTCCTGAATTTTGTAAGATACCTCTGAGGGAGACTTAGCAGGATCTGGCCCTGCGTAATCAAATGCCCTCTCTGATTTGCTGTTGTTGATAAAGTTTAATTTATCAAATATTCTGATACAAATTCTTGCCTGGATTGAGAAAAGATTTATTTCAATGGAACAGTATCAAGGCCTCCTTTTGTTCCTCCCCCCGTACACCTAGGAAAGAAAGGACATCCTTTTTCTCCCTCAATGAGCCTGCAAATCACTATTCCCCCTGGAGTCTGAATATCTATTCAAAAAAAAGTAGCTAACTCAGAATCTGTTCTCATCTTCTCGTTCCTATAATTAAAGTTTTAAATCCTCAACTGTAGAGGTCAAATAGTGCATGTAGAACATTTGCACTCCAGCTTACTGACTGTCAGCACAGGGCCAAATCCTTAAGTTTTTATGCAGTCAATGGAGTTGACAGAATTTTCCTGGACTTAGGGCCAGATTCAGCCTAGTCCTATTTTGCAGATCAGTAAACTAGGGCATGGAATGATTAGGTACCTACCTGTGGCATAAGAATGAACTGTCTAGACATGCCCTTTGAAACACTTGGGTGTCAAGTCTGGGGTTTCAGATATTAAAACCACCGTCATTGTTCCTAAACTTAGTGTGCAAAGTTAAAAAAAATTCACTTTGTGGCAGGAAAAAAACGTGAATGAGGAGACCTGGTTTACTTTGTTGATTCTGCCAAATATTTTTGCTCCTGATGAACTCATATAATCATAGCATCATAAAGGTTGGAAAAGACTTCTGAGATCATCTAGTCCAACCATCAACTCAACACCTCTATGCCTACTAAACCTTGTCCTGAAGTGCCACATCTACACATTTTCTGAACACCTCCAGGGATGGTGACTCCACCACCTCCCTGGGCAGCCTGTTCCAATGCTTCACCACTCTTTCAGTAAAGAAATTTTTCCTAATATCTAATCTAAACCTCCCCTGGTGTAACTTGAGGACATTACCCCTCATCCTATTGCTTGTTACTTGGGAGAAGAGACCAACACCCTCCTCACTACACCCTCCTTTCAGGAAGTTGTAGTGAGCGATAAGGGCTCCCCTGTGTCCTCTTCTTCAGACTAAACTGTCCCAGTTCCCACAGCCACTCCTCATAAGACTTGCTTGAGACCCTTCACCAGCTTTGTTGTCCTTTTCTGGACACACTAGAGGAATTAAATATCCTTCTTGTGGAGAGGGGCCCAAAACTGCACCCTCAGCAGTGCTGAGTAAAGGCACCTATCAGGGACCTGTAGAGACCCATGAGGTCTCCCCTCAGCCTCATCTTCCTGGACAAGTAACTCAGTTACTTGTCTGGTGCTTTAGATTGCCAGGATGCAGTAGGATAAAAAATGGATCTCCGTAACTATTTGCTGAAGACAGGATCTTCAAGGCAAAATGAACTTGCCATGAAGAATGTCGTTTACATGCATGTGCACATCCGTATAAACATATATATTTGTATGGCATCAGAGAGAACTGGAATATATGTGAATTTACACACTTGAGTTAGTTCAGCAAACTGTGCCTTACTCATGCCTGCCCAGGTATGCAGCCTGCAGATTACGAGTCAGCCATGTGATTGGGAGACGGTAGGGTTTTCTGTGTAAAACTGCTCCTACACTCACCCATAAGCTACGGTGTAGCATCCTCTGCCTGACATCTCTGTAGATCATAAAATGGTTTTTTTAGGTTTTTTTTGTGAAAAACTTTTAGGTTAAAACCCTCACACCACTTCAACTCTCATCTCTACTGACAGTGAACACAACATATTTGATTATCATTGGCATATATTAACTTGCTACTGAATGCAATTGACTTTGAAGTTCTATGTTAGAAGATTTCTTTTCTTTTCTTTTTCCCATGGTCTACACAGAGCTTCCATGTCTACATAAACTAACTCTTGAAAAAAATGGGTTTCTACTTGCACATTCTTGTAGTAACCAGATGTTGTACCTGTTGCACTATTCTCGTTATTGTTGTTCCTACTGAGCATAATCTGCTAGTTGATGTTGAACCTCACATAATCTTCCCAATGTTTCTTCTGCTGCTTCTCTCTCTCTCTCGACCAGGGATATGTTTTCTGGGCTAAGAGCCTCTCCCTGAATATTTGGTTGGAACACTAGTCCAAATTCATTCCACTTGTCTTCATTTGACTACCTAAAGATCTGATTTAGGAATACCTACTCTGCGGAGTCAGCTGAGAAGAAGACAGGCAACCTTGCAGATGCTGAAGTTTTTAAGTGGCCATCACTGTCTTATTATGATTATGCTTGTAACAAAGCTCTCGTGTGAGGAGATATATAACCTTGTACATGATGAAAACAGGTGATTGCAACAAGAAACGAAAAATAAACAATATGCCATCACCTCAGCTGAGCTGTATGGGAGTAATTTAGCTTTCCTCACATGAGAATGAGGACTAACGTATTCTGGGGTTTAGTTTCTTTTGCACTTCATTTCGTCCTTCCATATCATTATTAACAAATACTGATGTGCTTGATCAGCATTAAACAATCATTATCCAGCAAAATTCTCAAAACCAAAAACTAGCTTAGGTACGGATGAAATCAGAAATACAATTTTTGCAGACTTCTGAGAAACAAGAACAGGCTTCAACAATTGTTCTACCTTTAGTATTGGAGTTTATTTGAGTGAAAATGCAGGCAGGATTGTAGAGACAATCTATAGAAAACCAGCCAGGTTTATACTAAGTCTTACTATTTAAAAAAAAAAAAAAAAAAATATCATTAGTCTCTATGGAGCCAAATTACCAGTTTNAATCCCCCTCCCCCATCACCAGCTTATTGGGAATCAGAACACAAATCTCTGAAAAATAAAAGCTTTTCAGTTCACTGTTAAGTAAAATATGCAATGCCAAAATTCATTATACACATCTTTTTTCAGCCAAGTGATAACACTTGTGTTATACAAACAAGGGAATTTGTAAAGAGGAGGTTTCAGTCAATACAATCAATATCCATAAGTAAAATTTACTTTAGCCATATATTTTATTTGGAATTCATATGGAATAATCTATTTCTTTTCACACAGATGCACAACAGACATCATAAATAGGACAATCCTGTCACATTTCTACTTTGTAGAAACCCTGGAAAGGAAAGGAAATTTGACTCATCACACACCAAAAACAGCACATCAGGTCATTTTCTATTTCTTCCTCCTTCAGAGCTCAGATGTCGGCACTACTTACAAATGGCCAAAATAAATCTCAAAAGTTTCCCTATAAACAGAAGTCTCAGTTTCTACTACCTGCTTGAGTTCATTGATTAAGCTGTTTTCTAAGATAATAAAATAAAATAACTGCCCCCCCCCTCCCCCAAATAGAAAACAGCACTTGCCCTAAGGCATTCTAGTCATTGGGAAGTCCATAAGTCATAACTAGAGGTGCATAAAAGGTGCTGGGCTCAGGCTGCACTAAGATAAGCAAAGTTTGGCTGGGGTGAGAGAAGGAAGGTGTATGTGACTCTATCCCAGACAGATCTGCATTGCATTAGGCAGATGCAAGAGCACCTTGCAGACCATGAGATACACTAACCAGACTACAACTTGGGTATCGTAACGTGCATTGTGCCTGCATTCAAGGCTGAGCTGTGAGGAAATGTATCTCCATTCCTGCTGTGGAAAGTAATAGTAGAAACCTGCATTACATCACCAGAGCAGGCAGCCTATCTGTCCTTACACCCTCTGGTGGATCCAGCACCTGGCATGTGAATACAACCCGGTGAGGGCAGAGAAGTTATATTCATAAGCCTGTTGGCTTATGGTGTACTGAGAGCTGAGGCATCAGTTATGTTAAGAGCAAGAAGAGTTCCCCACTGAGACAGACTGGATGGACAGTGGCAGTGCCTAAACCATGATCCATCCAACCATCGCACTCAAGGCTGTGTACTGGTAAGTATCTCAGGGTGGATGCTAAGACAGGATCTCAGCTGAGGCTGCTGGCAACATTTTGGGTTAAATTTCCCTTATTATAGTCACTATATGATCAATGTCTAAGATCTGGTTTCTTATGCAAATCACTTTTTTTTTTTTTTTTTTTTTTTTTTTTTTTAAATATCATTATCTTTTACATTTTGGTCTTTAAACAGCATATAATATCCCACAAATGAGAATATATGGCAAATACCACACTGATCTCCAAATGTGATAAAAGATCTGCTTAAAAGTAAAAAAAGAAATACACACCTATTTCTCTGAAGTATCACAGCTAAAATAGACAAACTACATACATACATACAGCTAAAATTAACCCCATTTACAGGTAGACAGTAGGTCAGAACCTCTTCTCAAAAGTAATTTCCCAACTTATCACCAAAAACCACTCAGATATTGAAACTAAACCTGTTAACATAAAAGTCTGCTGATATTAATTTTTCATTCAAAAAATTATGTACCTATATGTAATATATCTATATTAGATTTAACTTTCATATATACAGTAAAATTAAAAATAAAAAGTAAATAGTTTTTTGAACTGGGCAAAACACATTTGGTCTTAAATATACATTTTTTTAGATAAAAAATGTATGCTCACAATAATATATCTATTTAACCACTTCATAATAGTTAAAACTGAAGTAAAATTAATGAAGTCTTTTCTCCTTCATCCCACCAGGAATTGTAGGATCTCACAAGTGTTTACAGCAGGAGAATGTTTCCTAGATGCAATGCTAGAACTGCAGTACAGAGAAATCTGGCAACTTTTCCAAGGTCATTCATGAAATGCAAACACTTTGTTTTCCCATTATCTGTTATGACTTTTGAATTGCTGTGAAAGCACAAAGAAGGAGATAGCCCAAGACAAATGATTTTTCTTATTTGCAAAAGGTGTGTGCATATGTTTGTTCTTTTATTATCATATAACCCAGTGTAATCAATAAGCTTAAGCATGTATTAGAGTCTGAGACTTCTGCTTACTGAAAATTTTGGTATTCTCTACTTTATTATCATAACTGATGGCCTGAAATGCACAGCACTAATATTCTGCCTTTGTATTAGTTAAACTCTTCTACTGCTTTAAGTATATTGCAATATTTGGCTAAAAAGGAATGCTGGGGACGGGGATGTGTGAAAAGGAAAAGGAAGAGGTTTTTTTTTCTTGTTTTTTAACCTCCTTGACAAGGTTTTCTCTGGTACCATGCTTTACATTTTTAACATTATTACACTTCCAACTGATGTGACGACCGCTAAGTATTTCTGATCAAATCTTGTTCTCTCATGCAGCTCCTTTTGTATTTGCATAGAAACCTTGCCTTGATGGACACATTTGCCATTCTCAGGGTGTAAACACAGCCAAGTCCCTGCAGCTCATCAGATAACCGAGCATCAGCTGAGATTCGGTTGTGTTCGATGTGCACATTATGAGTCTCTAACAGATGAGTCATAATGAAAGTTATCTTAAAGCCCTTTCATTATCTCACCTTTGCTAAGGGCTTACATAAGCAGAGATACAATGTGTGTTAACTTGTTAAACTTTGGTAACTTGATTATTGGTCTGAGCCTGCAAATGTATCCATCCCTCTTATATACACCATGCTTGCGGGCAAAACTGCTTCAAGTAAGGAAAAGCATATAAATAATTGACTGATGTAGGCTTACAATGTCTTTATACATGGGATTTTACTCAGGTTGTAAGCAGGTTGTGGACTCAGCCCATTTGAAACAGTGATTGACTGTAGTGGTCCAGGTCAAAACAAGGAACAAGTCTCAGTGCTGTTGTTTTTCTTCCACCGCTCTAGGAAGCTGCCTGAAAGGCTGACCAGCTCCTTAGCTATCCAAATCTAAAACAAATAGGGAGTCCAAGCAGAGTTAAAGAATGTTTTTAAAAGTAATTTTGGCAATTAAAGAAGTTAAGGTTACACAGCAATGTGACAGAGAAGTTGTCCAATTCCCTTTTGATATTAGCATTTGTATTTTCAGATACTTCTTTACATGCGACTTTATTCCAGCAATTTTGCAGACTTGAAAGGGGTGTAAGCTGCAGTGTTTCTGTTAATATGATTTAGTGGCAGTCTAAATATTGACTGACCAAACGGGTTCATCATCTTACTAAATTCCAGTCAGGGTGGGTTTAGATCTTCAGAAATTTCCCCTGCTTTGAGGAGCCATGCCAGGGCCTCTAGAATAAGGACTCAGAACAAACAGCAGTTTTTGACTGGACATGGGAAATCACACGGCTGTTGTTAATATCGTTCTGCAAATACACACACAGACCTCCTCTTTTTAAAAGACTGACACACAGAAGACGACTTGCTCCTTTCATTCGAGCACCTTTCCCTATAATTCAGAAGACTGTAGTACTGGTGGCAAAACATCACAAGGAAAGGCAGGGGGGTTATTTCATTTGTGAAATCAGTGGGTGATTCTGCAAGATGGAGGGAAGGCAGAAAGAGATGTGCCAAACATAAGAAAAGAAAAACAAGAGGGCAAAAATGAGGTTTTGAGGAGACTGAGAAAAAAGGGAGGAAAGTTTCAGACCAGCTTCTGGGACCAGAATTTCCAGCAGTATGCCTCAGCTGCTATGCAAGCGTCTGTCTCCCTGTTGATATTATAAGGAGGTGAAAGGGTCTAATTCAGACTTAGACATTTAACTTATAGCTGCCTAAATTCAGGCAGATATCTTATGAACAGAGAGAGCTTACTACTATTTTACTGACAGAGATGCCCTTTTTGTGAAGCAGTAAAAAAAAAACATTGTTCAGGTTTGAAGGCTCATTGTTCCCTGTTGCTGCAGGGACATTCATGTGTGCATAAGAACAACGTTCAAATAGCCATATCTGAAAAGGAATAAGTTTTAAGCATGGGCCATCAAAATTCATGGGCTGGCATGGAGGTCTAGTCCACTTCATCCTACCCAACCACATCCTTTCTGTCTTCTGTCAGAATTTTGTCTGATGACTTTCAACTCCCAAGTAAGTTTGACCTCATGTACACTTATGAATAAAATACTGGGCCAATATTATCTGCTTAGCATAGTTGACATAATTGGAGCTATGTTGATTTACACCAGAAACTGGGCCATTAAGTCTGTGCAAAATGTTATGGAGGCAAAGGGATGATAAAATAGCCAGAAGAAGTTATCTGGCTTTTAAAAGTGAAAGGTATCTTTCAATTATTAATCTTTTTAACTTACTAAATTAAAATTTATATTTAATGTAGAAAGATCTGAAGTCAAAAAGATGCATATTTGCCTGTATCTTAACTGCGTACCAACATTTCATAAGGGAAATCATACGGGAAACAACCTTGCTTTATTTTATGGCATTTGTTCTTCCTGATGTCTGTAAGTCACCCAGCAGTATTCAGTGAGGAGGAAAGATACTGCAGACCTGGTGTGTCAATTTTTTTTTTTTTCTTTAGTTAGCTACCTTCACCTTTTCAACAAATTAGTGCCTTGGAATTTAACCTTCATCTCTAATCCATCTGAGGCTTCTTCTCATAACTCACTTCTGGAGGAACATTAGCGGATGTGAGTTTTCTCCCCGGGAGGGATATGCCATCCCTCTATTTTAAATCAAAAAGTGTTTTTGCAAATTAGCCAAAGGAGACTGGTTTTAAGTGTCCTGCAAAAATCTTTCAGTACACTCTCTGGATCTTTCGCTCTGCTTGCTTTAAAGTAGGTAGGGCAGAAGTGTACTTAAAAGGAAAGGAAATAGCAAAAGGAACAGAATACATACTTGTTTCAGACCTTACACTCACAACAGAGGTGGATGACTGTCATAGCCCAGTCTTTGCTAAAATAATTATTATGACCTTACAATAAAGTGAGCTGGATAAAGAGAGGAGCAAAATGAATCAACCAATCCAATATCCAGAATGGTTCAACTAACTTTTGGCAATAATAAACAGTTACTCTACTACACATGGAAATATATATTGTCATCTTTCTATCAGACCCAATTGAACTGAAAGTTGTAATTTCTGATTGTACATCCAGACTGAGCCTATACAGAGTGTATGGCTTATTTTCAAAGCCTCAAAAGAAAAAAAAATAGTCTAACTATGTGTAGGGGGAAAAAAGAGTTACAGACGGGACTGTTGCCCACAATTAGAAGAGCAGAGTGTGACAGACTAGGATGTGAACACCATGCTTGGAACATTTTCAAGTCCTTGTCTACAAGTCACCATTGCTAAATCATGATTGTCAAGTAAGGATATCTTTAATTGTTATCACCAAGAAATTGGATCGGGTATAAGTCACTTATAGAAGAGCTGGAGAAGCTACAAAAATGGGAGATGAGGATAGCAGGATGCCTGGTAGGACTTTTCAGATGAAGATACATGAAACCATGTGGGAAACTTCAGGCTGAAGAGTGGACAGATAGAAGGGCATATGTTTGCTTTTTACCATTCATGTATAATCATGAATGATAAACCAACTGAAATCAGGAAGATCATTCCCCACCTGAAAAATAATAAAAGGCACCCAGTAAAATAACCAGGCATCATGAACAACTGTTTCATACAAGATATTTTAC
>VZTL01011902.1:0-11562 GCA_013400535.1 Scopus umbretta
TTGTTTTGTTTTGGGGGGGGTTGCGGGGGGAGAAGGAGATCAGGAAAGGGTAGTTCATGATTTAGTTGAAAGTTCAGGATTAGGGCATGGTTTCTAATTCACGAATTCTGTAGTGAGTTGGGTAGTGGAATTGACATTATGCAATATAGAATAGATTGGAGAACTTGGGTCATTCTTCAAAGTGAGGAATTTTATTGTGCTTGCAATTAACTGCTGGCACATCCCTCCCTTTTGACAGCTAAGTCCCTTACTGTGGATTGCATAAAAAGAAAGCATTAGAAAAAATATGAGTCTTCTTGCATTAACAGGAGATGACTGAGGGAGAGAGAAATTTTTAGGAATGTTAATAATTTATGTGTGACATGAGGTGAAGAAGAACATTTTGTATTCCATCAGTTTCTGCCTGAACAGTTCTCACATTGTCATCCCGCTCCCTGCTATAAACAAATGCTAAGCATTTCTAATGGCCAATAAACTCCACTGCATTGTTCAGAGCATTTTTGAAATCCAGTTTTTACTTATATCAAGAAGTGATGCTGTCTTTCTTTCCCAGAAAAAAATCCCAATGGTTTTCACCAAGAAAACTTGCCATATCCTGTTTAACTACTGTTACTACAAAGAAAACAAAGCTAAGGAATGTATGTTGCTGGTGAACTGTATTAATAAATCACCAAGAAATTATAACACTATGACTGGCTGATGCGATGCATCATTCATGCTATTTCTGCAACTCTGCCTTAAGAACTACATGGAGAAGACAAGGAATGGTGAGAAGCTGACAGTACTGGGTTACTAAAGATTTATTAACTTCTTCAACATAAATAAAAATGAGTGAAATATTTGGAAGTAGGACTAGAAAGAGCTGTGTTGCCTTAGAAGTATGATAAGCAAATTGTATTTTGTTGCTGGCCTTATTTTATAATTGAGGATAATTTAAAATGCCATAGCATAAAAAACAAAGCACTTGAAAGTTTCAAGTATTCTTTCTATTAGCTAGCTTTTGAAAGTTTCTTGAAGAGAAGTTGGATAAATTACATTTGCCAAAATATCTTTTTAATAAGAGACAGTGAGAAAAGCAGGTGAAAGTAATATGAGTAGGAAACTTTAAACTAGATCTTTTGGTGAATATATCTTTGGGCTTTGAAAACTTAAGAACTTTTTCTTTTTTAGGCAATGGGCAAATTTGGTTGATGATTCTAGTGGAAGATCTAAAAGTGTTTCAAAGTACTGTGGCTTTGAGTATTAAAAATATATAGATACACTCATTTCAGCTCAAGCCACTTGACAGTTACAGCACAAAAACCTGCAAGCATGTAGAAAGGCTAATGTCTGCACTGGGGTAAAGGCAGTGTTTGAAAGAAAACTAGCTAAGGGCCTTATACATGGACCTCAAAGGTATTTTGATACTTAACTAGCATTGTCTCTGTTCAGCGGCAAAGAAGTTGACGTGGATTTGCCCTGTGTCAACAAAGTAATTTATAAGTCATGCTGCTAGATGGATTCAATTATGTCCATGCATGTTACAAAGGGAGTCTCTTTTGATTTTAGTCAGGGGAAAGAAGATGTGGAAATACTAAAGTCAGCTGTACTAATGATGGAAGCTTAAATAACCTACTTGGCATAGCCTTTGTGTCTTAGCTACATATGCGGAGTTTGCTGCAACTCCCAGTTAAGATGACTTAGGCTCAGACACCCAGAGCTGTAAGTAATTCACACTGATAGAGGTGATGGGAATTTATGTAAGTATCTGCAATCCATGATTTCTGTCAACTTGTATAGCCAGATTCATCTACTTAGCCATGTAGGTCCTGTAGATTCAATCCCCAAGGAGTTGTTTATGGTGACTGAATTTGATGTAGCTGTTCTTTAGTTACCTATGGACAGGCAGGAAGAACAAGCTAATTTTGGACATTACCTCAGAACTGACTAAGCCAGGGATGCAAGCCATTCATTGTTAATCATTCAGCCGGGAAAGTTAAATACAATACAAAGTGTGCTAGATGGTGTCTAGTTGTACCCTCTCCAACAGCAATGGGATACTTGCCAGTGACTTCAGTGGGTGGGGACTGGACCCTGAATCTCCATTCTCCAGATCCAATTTCTGCAATTGCATTTATGAGCTCTACCTACAAATGAACAAGTCAGGTTCTCATTGACTACTCATTTTTCCAAATAATGGAGATTATATACTTTCAATCCATCATTCCAATTAATTTGCAAAGGGAAGATAAATGTATCATGCCTTGCAGATAATGGGAGTTGTCTTGCCTTTACAAACAGGGTTTCAGGCATTGGAAACATCCAGAACTTCAAAGAGATATTGTTGTAGAACAGCTTAACCATTCTGGAAGCAATTGCTTCTGATAGCTGGTGCTACACAGGACAACTACACTGCTACAAAAATCATTGCATTTGGGAGGCCCAGTGCTTGGTATTGTTGAGGGAACTTCTCGCCTTCTGCATCAATTTGCTATTGTGTTAGTGATACCAGTAATAGCTCAGACCTTTTAAAAGCCTAGAAAGATTGATTTTCAAAAGTTACTCCAACTAAGGTAGAAATCAATTTATAAAACGAACTGAAAGAAGTTCTGCTTTTGAAGCTTGCTATTCACTAAGGCAAACACTTCCAAGTAGTCTGATCCAGAAAAAAGGAGACATGTTAAACAGGAGGCCACTTTTGTGGCTTCTGGCTTTTAGGGTGCCTAAGACAAAAACGAATACTGGTACAGTGGCTATTTCAGAAGATGTGAAACTTCCTCACTGACATATGATCTGTCAAAAGATGCCATGTTCATTTCGAGTTCATTGTGTTTCTGCAGTTTTCTAATGTAGCAATCGTATTTCATGTTAAGCATACTATTTTCTGTTTAGGAAAAAAATCCTAATTTATAATGAAGCATTGTGATAATACTGAGATTAACACAGTGATAAAAGCAACATTTTGTGGTTTAAGAATTCACTCCACAAGAAATTTTACATGTTCTGTCTTATTTCATTTTACAGTCTGATTCCCACCCCTTTTGAGCTGTGCTTCTGGCCTCTGGCCATCATATATTTATTGGAGATGTTTCCAAACTCAATTAGAGAATCATCATGTAAAAAAAGCCATCTTCTAGTTTGTTGTTTAATACTTCTTATCTTGCTGCATGTTTGTTCAGTGGATAAAACTCCAAAAACTTACAGATGCCCTGTTGCAGAAAGGAACAGGCAATAGTCCACTTTGCTTTGAAATTCTAATTCTACATTAATTTTATTTTTTAGCACCGGTATAGCATAGGCACTTTTCAAATGAACTTTTTAAATAGGAACTGGAGGTCCACCGTGGAGCAGATATCCACCTGCAGCCCATAGAAGAACTCATGCCAGACCAGGTGGATGCCCAAAGGAGGCTGTGACCCTGTGGGAAGCCCACGCTGGAGCAGGTTTGCTGGCAGGACCTGTGACCCTGTGGGAACCCATGCTGGAGCAGTCTGTTCCTGAAGGATTGCACCCCACGCCGGAGAAGTTCGTGAAGAACCGCAGCCTGTGGGAAGGACCCATGTTGGAGAAGTTTGTGGAGGACTGTCTCCCGTGGGAGGGACCCCACACTGGAGCAGGGGAAGAGTGTGAGGAATCCACCCTCTGAGGAGGAAGGAGTGGCAGAGATGAGTGAAGTTGAGCCTGGGAAGAAGGAAGCCTCCGTCCCCCTGTGGTGCTGTGGGGGAAGAGGTAGAGAATTTGGGAGTGAAGTTGAGCCTGGGAAGAAGGAAGGGTTGGGCGGAAGGCGTTTTTAAGATTTGTTTTTATTTCTGATTATCCTACTCTGATTTGATTGGTAATAAATTACATTAATTTTTTTCCCCAAGTCAAGTCTGTTTTGCCTGTGATGGTAATTGGTGAGTGATCTCTCCCTGTCCTTACCTTGACCCACGAGCCCTTTGTTGTATTTTCTCTCCCCTGTTTTGCTGAGGAGGGGAGTGATGGAGTGGCTTTGGTGGGTACCTGGCATCCAGCCAGGGTCAACCCACCACAAGCATCTATTTAAACCTATTGAAGCCCCATTCTTCCACCTGACAAGTTGGATGGATTCACACGTTCTACGTGTCCTGAAAGCTGAACATATTATGTAGCAGCTTTCTGCTATAGACTGAAAATGGAAACTCCTGTTGATGGGATCAAAGCCAGAGGAAGAAAAGCTAAAAAGAAAAGTATCTACTTGAGAAACAGTAGCAAATTTGAGGCAGGAATATGGTCAGCAGTAGACTGAGCTGTACAGTGCCCTGCAGTGGGAGCTGAGAATCAGTGTCCTTCCATTGCTGCAGAAACATAAGGAAGGCCCTACGTTCTTTGAAGGCACAATAAGGTGCTTGAATGATTCAGATTAGAGCAAGCATCTGCATCTAATAAAAAACCCATCCCCCTGTGCACAAAGCCAGAGTGAACAGGCATGGGATTTACACCTTCCTGTATGCCCTGAAACTGGCCTGGCATGCAACCTACGCAGTGGGGCATGTGTGCAGCTCACCACCCTTCCAGTCCCAGGGGCTTAATTCTGCCTTACCTATGCCCTGCAAAAGGATCACAAAGACCTGATATAGTAGAATTAACAATCATGCTTAGAAAAGCAAACCAAATTGGACAGACTGGTCATTTGACATTTCTGACTTGAAACAGCTGACTTAAATTAAAACAGACAGACAAAAAAACCCCGAACAAAAAACCCAGCCTTGGCACAAATTTAGGACAAAAAAAGTTGTCCTCTATCAGAAAAAGAGAGGCTTTCTCTTTGTCCTACTTGCAGTGCATTAAAAAAAAAAAAAAAAGAAATCTGCTTATCACTCAGTGATTATTATATCTGCAGTTTGACTGCTTTTTTCCACTTCCAAAGCCATAAACTGGCTTATAAGGCTGAAATAGTAGTGGGACAGCAATTCACAAATGAGGAATATAGTAGTTCCTAAATGACAGTTCCTGTTCTACCATTCAAAGATCTGCACAGATTTGAGTGAAGATGCTTGATTGGGATTGGATATGTGAATTTCTTTCAATTCTCTTTTACTAAAGTACTTTCAAAACTGGACATAGGGCAGTGAAAGTAACATATTTTTCCCACCGGTAAGCTTGTAAAAGTCTTTGGGAAAAGTTGAAGTCTACTGTAGGCATTTTCTCACCTACATGGCTCCAGAAGCATCTGCCAATGGGATTCCAAATGGTGTTTGCTAAAATGCAGACCAATGCATGCCGTGAACAGAGAAAGTTTCACACTAGCGGCCTGTTCATGTACTCTAGTGGGTGGATCAACTGTTTAAAGAAGTCAAAAAGAGATGGTAAGGGATCTGTATCTGTGCATGCCTACAGTTAGTGTTGGCAAGTACCCTTCTAAGTATTTCAGATGAGAGTATTTTAATTTATTTATAAACCTCATATACTCTGGAATTTTATTAGTCTGCATTCCACTTGAAGGAATAAGTTCCAAAGAGCTCCAGGAGTAAAGAAAAACATTAAGGAGGCTGCTGTTTTGGGACTGACTATAAAGGCATGCCACTGAATGAGGAGTGATAGCTTCTGAAAGAGGAAACAGTGTCAGGTATGGGACAGAGCTGTTTGCTTTGTAATTAGAGGCATAATGCAACAAAAGATATATGAGAGAGAGGTGAAGGCCTACGCAATCATTAAAACTAGGGTCTGAATATGAGAGATACAAGTCACAGAAGTCAAACAGTAAAAATGAATGCTAAAAATTTAGGAAATGGTATTTGCAATCACTCTTAGTATGGAGTGAGAACAATCCCAATAAGAATCTAAATCTTCTTGTTGTTGCCTCTCTAACCTCCGTGCTGAAATCCACCTAACAATTCAAGGACAAAACATGATGGGTTTTTTGTACTATCAAGACATATTGGAAATATAGAGTCCAAGGAGTAGAACGGTGGAATTCCTTACCTAACGAGGAAAAATAACTGCTGCTCATTTTGCTCAGCTTAAACTTTCAGGCTACAGCATTATTTTTTTTTTCATGTTTTAAAAGCGATGACAAGGATGTTGTAACTGCTGTTTGAAAGAACAGTCGACAGACCCATACCCACCTTTCTTCAGGAGCCATGTCACATTTATCTCAGAATGTCATTCTTCCATACCTTACTACAAATGTTTCACTCTGAAACTGTCCTAAAGCCTTTAATAGCCACCTGTGAGCCAAAGAACTTGAATTCAAGAAATCTGGATGGTAACTATTGATCTAGGATACCTGACATTTCAAGAGTTGTCTATAAGAAACCTGGTACTCAGCAATATGTGGAAAGGCCACACACATTGAAATGCCACTGAGACTTCAGTATTTCTATAGCCACTACATGGAGCAACAGCACTGGAAAGAGGAGTGGTAGCCTTTGTACTCTAAGAGCACGCCTGCCTGCAGAATGCTGCCTGGTTTGTGTCTACCATGTGTATTAAGCATCCAGTAAATTTGGCAGGATTTGCAACATGTCTTGCCATTTGGTAACTTCAAGATGAATTCATTTTAGTTTGGTGTCCCTTCTGAATAGCTGCCAGTTCTTGGATACAGCTCCATCTTTTGTAGATTCTTTGCAAGGGGATGCCTATATTCCGTAAGTGAAAGGTAGACTAAACAAACTGAAATGAGACACTTATCTTGAAAATTACATGCCCAGCACGGAATTCAGATCTGCTGCACAATTCCATGTTATAGCACATACTGGTCTTGAATTTACTTAGCTGCAAATATGTCAAACACCAATTCATCAATCACCTACCACTGGCAATGGAGAGCAAAAGAGACCTGAACTGGGATTTGCACTGAAGAAGAAACTGCATCTCCACATCAAGGAATTAATTTGTTGGCAACAGAGTAATACTAACCCAAGCAGAGACAGGGACCATTTTCTTTCCAACTGCATTTTACTTTCTGACTAGTGAATAACTGAATACAAATTATATAGGACTTTGATTTTAATTAATTGTAATTTTGCTTTTCCATCATTCAAAGAAAACTGCATCATCACTGGGAAGTTGCCTGCAACAATACAATCTATGAAAATGACATAGGAAAGGGATCTCAAGAGATTATCTAGTCCAATACTTTGCTTCAAAGCAAGAGAAACATGCTTTCATTGTTCATGTCAGATGTTTGTCTTCCATGTTCAGTAAAATGCATGATGGGATAAGACTTTAGGGACAATGGCAGAAAGAAATGTTCTTCTCAGATGCTGTCTAAGAACTGAATTACAGGATGCACTCCACTACAAATTCTACTCTTTGCAGACAATTATGTAGTGAAACATGAAGCTCATGTCTTAATGCTAATTGTCCTGCAGTGCTTCTTTGGTCCATTTCTTTCCCACTCAAAATTATTCTTTACTAAAGACGAGGCCCAGTTTCTCCACTTCTTCGCAGTCTTCTGAGCAAAGATTATGTGATGTTCACTATACAAATGGCTACAGAAATGGAAAGACAAAAAAAACAGGCCTTGAAGATTTAAGTTCAAAGGGGAAGAAGAAAGTCCCAAAGCCCTTTTTTCTGAATCTATTTGTGGAGAAAAGGACAGGAAGGAAACGTTCACTTTATTCATTTTGTCCCTTTCATTCAGAAGACAAACAGCTGTGTTAGCTATTGCTACACCCAGCTTGATAGCAGCATGCTTTGTTTGTTGGTGTGTTACTACCTCTTGGAAAACTGTACACACTGTCTACTATTTTGGGTGTTCAGTCCTTCTCCCTTGTCCCTACTTTTTCTCCTAAGAAAAAGTAGCTTTTCTTCAGTGTCTTCCACACCCTACATTGTTTAAGCCCTACAATTTTTTATCAATATTAAAAAAAAAAATCATAATGCACCAAGCCTTCTGAAACTTGTCTCTTTGGCATTGTCTAAGTTAGCCATGCACATGCAAAGACCTAAAACCAATAAAAACAATTGTGTTGCCTTTAATCAGAAAGCTAATACTCATCTGAGTTGTGCTCCCACAGAATCCAAACAAAAGCTGCACTTAACCATTCTCCTTCATGGGCGATTACATATGTTCTTAATTGTTTATACATCTTAATGCCAACAAACGTGGGTTTGGCTCACTAGCCAAAGTGCAGTACTATAACAGTCGGAGGGCTCACCTCTTACTATAAGGTTTACCTCTAATTAGAAAACCAATTGTGTCATAAGTCCCCCTTTGTCATATGACCAGACTGGCAGAGAACTTGCTAAGCTATATGTTTTTTGGAAATACAATACTTTCTGTGAACTTTATTTCACCTGTGTTAACGTTATTGGTGTCAAATAGCTGGCAAATTAACTAATAAGGCACAATTAACTGAGTACCTTAAAAAACCACCAAGAATATTGAAGCAAGGCTAACAGTAAATATCTATAGAAACTAAAAATTGTATGTTCTGCCTCCCTTTACTCATCAAACTCATAAAGAATGAATGGAAAGAGTTATGATTAGATAGAGAAAAGGTTTGTGACATTTTCTATTGAAATATAAATACAAAGTAAAATCATTCAGGCAAAAGGGAATTTATTGCATGTTGTGCATTTAAAGTGATGCTATTTGAAGAACTGCTGCTACTCCCAGTAAGAGTGAAACCTCACTACTTCTCTACTACTCAGTGAAGCAGTGATAAAACTTTCAATGTGATATCTGATGCATGTCCAGCTAACACATTTGTAGTTGCACATCTATATATAGCAATCCTATTAGCAGTTTAACACTATTCCAAATTAGTACGCATCTCAATGAAGCTGTTTATTTTCAGTATATGACTGAATAGTTGGTATAGAAGTTAATAGAACTAGTTTAGACTTACTGAGAGCCTGGCCCAAAATTTCTTAGTCTTAGCTATTCTGGTAAGAAAACTATTCTCAGCAACAAGTAGACTGAAAAAAAAAAAATTACCCTTACATCACACAGTGACTATATTTAATCAAAAGCACAAATAAGGTAACTTCCCAGCCAAAGATGCATCATTAATGACAGACACAAAGACAAAGATATCACAAAATGTTTTTAAATAATCCAGTCTCCTAATATGGACCCAGCATATTTTCTGCCTGCCAACTTCTGTGCAGGGGTAGGTGGGTAACTATTGACAGCCTATGCCAATATTAATTTAAAAAACTGTCTTTGTTTCTGCAAGGCAAAGCCTCACCAAATGGTACCAGATCTTTGGAAAACAGGATAATAAGAGCATATCAAGAGGATGAAAAAATTCTCTTCTCAAAAATATGTAGGAGTAACTGTTTACCTCAGCAGCTCTATGTTGCTGGGAGTGGACAAACCCAGAGATCACCTTTTTAAAGAGATTTGTAGCTTGCCTTTCTTTGAATAAATGTAATTCACACCTTATCTGTCCATCTGTAGGATAATGCCCAAAGATGATCTGTGGTTGATGTGCAAATACTAGGTCTATCATTTGCATGCAGAAGTGATATGCAGGGACCCATTTGCACTTACATATGTAGAAGATGACATTTGAAAAACTGGCTCCTACAATGATTCCTTCTGTGAATGTTATGCAGCCATCTGTACAAAAGTAGCAACCAAATACTTTGCCATCAGCAGAATGTTAGCCTTTCAGACACGACTGGTTGAGAGGGGTTTTTTGTCCAAACTTCATTTCAACAGAAAACTGTTTTTTTGACTAATTCAATTTTTCAACATCATGTTAAATATGCTGTTGGCTTTCAGGTGAATCCCTCCTTTTCCCACCATTGCCAAATTTGTTTGATCCAATAAATGCTAAACATGTTCATGCCCTGGGACTTCAGTTTTCTCAGTGGTACTATGATCAGGGATTCTTGTGCCACATCCTAGAAGCTCAGCAAGAGAAGTATGATCTCTTGAGGGACTGTAGCTTATGAAAAGAAACCTTACCTCAGAAAACACCACAACATTTTGGGGGAAAAAGATCAAGGTTCTTTTTCTTACCCCACTTCCAAAAGCGCTAAAAAAATCCAGCAAGGAAAGGATTTTCTCTCCAGTCCATCCCAGTGAATCTGAAAATCCAAATTTGCTGCATAATGGTGCAATTCTTCCAAGTGAGAACTGTTCCAGGACAAAGGTATTTTTCAGAGAAAATTATTATGACAAATTGTAAAAAAGATTTATTTGCATTATGATTAATGTAAAGTCAGCTGCTCAAACCAGATACAAACTGGTCAGCACTCTGTTTTCAATGAAGTATGTTGCCACTTGATCAATGGAGTTGATGGACAAAGTATGCAATGAGAGAGGCATAAAGGGCAGGATCTTGGACAATGACAACCACATATAGAATCCATGGGTCATGCGCTATGCAAAATGCTCAGTATGCTAAATCTACCAGGGGCTACACTGTTGACACTCTACACGATGCCCAGTTACAGATATTAAATATGCATGTCACATGTTAGATTACATCTGACTCAGATAACCTAAACACAGGTGATGGCCAACGGGAGAACCCATCAAAGAGTCATGAAAACAGGAGTGTGGCAATTTTCCAAAATCTGCTGAAATAGCACACATGCCAGGACAGGTGTTCTCTGCCCTCGCATACCATGCCAGAGAAGTTAATTAGAAAAGTGGAAGAGTGAATTCTATTTGTCACATTAATCTGTGACAATACTTGTTCCATGTTATCCTTCCTCGGTATTTTATATGAGACCAAGATCACGTGTGCACATGTAAACAAAGATCAGAGACATGGATGGGATTTTTTTCAGTAAAGCATAATCAGTTTCTTATTCTTTCAATCTTCTGCTGGGAGGAAATAAAAAGCCTTTAACACTTTACCTATATATTTAGGATAATTTTGCTCTCATTTACATTAATACTGGTATCTGTCAAACCAAATAGAATTTTATCCATGAATCAGGAAAAAAAAAAAAATTACTCTTCTAAGGAAATGTTGCTGCAAGCCAACACCTTTTAGAAAGAAATGTTGCATTAGACTTTATTTGCAAAACCTCTCTGGAGAGCCAAGGTGCCTGACAATGTCTGTGCTCCCTTTAGGATTTAAAATTTGCCATTTTTTTCTCCCCCCTTTCCTTCACATCTTGCCATGTTCTTTACAAGAACACGGAATGCAGGAACAAAGCAATCTTATCCCACTTTGGTAATGTTTTATTCTCCTACCCTACTTGCATAGTGTTCTATACACACTTTCTGATACGGTGAATTATTGCACAGGATGCAAGACAATGACAAATCAGGGTCTAGAAACCAGTGGACTTGGGATTTTCTTTTGTATATATTTGAAAAATGCATTTAGGTGCCTAGTCCTCAACTAGCAGCTGAAACCAGTCAGTGGTGCTTTGGTTTTGCTACCAGAAACCTTTCTAAGTCAGGTTTTAGTGAAAAAGGACATCAGCTAAGTGGACAGCTTTTATGAAGTAATATGTTTGAAATCATTCCCGCCCCCTCCAGGCTAACATCCATTTCCATAGAAACAGAAGCGGAAATGGACCATTAGCATCTATGAGTCAATTTAAGCTACTAGCAGTCAATTTCTATCACTGAAAAAAGACCTTGAATTAGTGAAAATGGGAGTTTTAAATTGACCCTTAAAAAACTTTTAATATAATTTTCTGCAC
>VZTL01011905.1:333-50506 GCA_013400535.1 Scopus umbretta
CCCCCCGACAGCCCTATCCCTCGCCAGGCACTGGCTTGGACATGTTCTATCCATGTCATCAAGAAGGACATGAAATCATCAAATGCAATCACGGTTATAACTTTCACTTACTTCGCAGGCTTAATGCACTGGTTCCCATTTCATTTGTCTTGGGTAAGGGAAAAGGAGAGACGGGCTCGGTTTACATAATATATCTTTAATTACGGAAACACGGGCAGTCATCTTTTTCTCGAAAGTTTTGAGCTCACATGTTTGTAATTTCCCTGTCTTCCCTGAGCACTCAAAACATACGCATAGCATTATGGAAGCAACTATTTCCACAGGAGTTCATGGGAAGACTCACCAGAATAAGGGCACGTGCATACCTTACTGTTTGGGAGGCTGAGACTTACAGCTGGAGCTAGATGAACAGTGTGGGGGCATGCCTTCATAGCAGTAAGATTTGTAGGAAATAGATAATTACTTCAGAAAAGTACTTTCAAATCGTTAAGGTGCATTCAAACAAGGAAATAAACACTATACAAAAAAAAACATTAATAAAACCACATTTTCTACACTTTCCATTCAGCGCAAAGCACCTGAGAATTGTATTCCAGCTGAAGACTCCTCCTGGTAAACCATACACCTGCCAGAAGTCTCGCCGGCTGCAGTGAAGTTGTTATGCTGAGAACTTCTGCAGATCAAACCCTACCATTTGGAAATTATGGCTCTGACACTGGAAAGACATTCCTTGTTGCAGAGCTCCCCGTGCCTGGGCAGAGCCCCGGTGGGCCTAGGTTGCCAAACTGCAGCTTCTGGCCAGGCTGGGTTTTCACCTGCATCTAAAATACAACCAAGTGCCTTCATGGTGGCAAATCAGGGTTACACTGCACAGCTGCACTTGAGCAATCATATTTGGTCATCCTTGGCTCCAACTCGGTGAGAACAACATGGCTTTTCTAATTGCATGCCTTTCCAGTACAACAGCCTAGTAACTAATCCAGTTACCCCTGAAATTCAGTGGGAATCTCTCCACTGATTTAAGCAGTAATGGCAGCCAGCCCTGAGGGAGGAAATTAAAAAAAAAAAAAGCACTGAGACAGCAAGAAGCGGGATTCTGCCCTGTGCAACTTTAGAAGTATCTTCAAGCTGATGTTGCCATCCCCAGACTCCGCATGTCCCTGGACTCTCAACTTCACTCATTCTTCTTTCCTTTATAGGCCATATAACCCAACTTAGAAGCAAGGGGCATTACATTTCTTCAGCTACGTTAATTCCTTGCTCCAGAGAGCAACTGGGCAGCTACATCACTATTACAGGAAGCTAAACTGCTTTCACCACACCATGTCTGTCTGGATGCAGCATAGCTGGTGGGGCTTTGTGGGGAACCTGTGATTACTGACTTTCTCATATAACACTTGCGACTGAGTCCTCACAACTACTCGTATGTCAAGTACCTGAACCCAGAGGCCTATGAAGATCTGGGAGACGGTCTCATTTCTGGAGCATCCAAAATAGTAGGGGACTGCATTGAATCTGCTTGTAGAGATATCTAAGCAGAGTATTTCTAGGACTGTAGTGTAAAATTACCTTAACCCATGTCTTTAATTATAACCATAACTAGTGCCCGTCATCAGTAGGATTTATACATAGTAGGTTAAACTGGACCAAAGAGAGCATAGGAGGTTTATTACTGTTTTAGGGTACATCTCTGACTGTTACCAGGCCTCAGGGAAAGGACTAACTCTTTTCCAAAGATATGTTTTGGGTGCAGGCAGTATGCAATCAGGGACATAGCTCTGTCTGCACTGAAGGAGTGAGCTACCAAGATTCACAGAGATTTGGATAGGCTCAGATATACTGAAGATGGTGGCCATAAAAGGAAAAAAAAGTGCCAAGAAACATAGGGCACTAAAAAGCGTAATTATTTTGCAACATAAAACAGAAGTGCAATTTCCATTTGATTCATTAAAAACAAAAACCCGGTAGCAATCAAACTTTTTTTATATATGTACAGATTCTGAAGAAATGTTTGTCTCCTCCAGATTGTTCAAAATTCTTGGAGGAATGTTCCAAAAAACTTTTCTGATTAGATTGAGAGCTCTGTAGAGAAAGAATCACACATGTACCCGATTGCTTCCTTGGATCAATGCCGCTGCTCTTTATAGCACACTCTGGTTGACTGCTAGCCATGCGGACCTCAGGGAAGAGCTGGATGGCAAAGAGCTGTGATTCATGCCAGAATCAGAGACTTCACATGCTGAAAATGGAAACGAGAAATTAAAAGCCAAATTTTTTTAAGACTTCCAGGTGTTAATTGTTCAGCAGCAATAACTATCGCAACGCAAATAATTTCCTGGGAATTAGAGGCTCAAGGTTGCATTTCAGGCCACAGGCTTTTCACAGCTTGTTACTAATCTGCTGGAAATTCCCAGAATTACAACTGCTGTTGCCTAATTGTTTCTATAGGTAAGTTTTATTTATTCTACAGGCTTTTATTAAAGCTATACCTGTGACAGGATTATAAAACTGGGTAGGTGTTGCTCCTGGGCTAAAGCTTCTACTTATAGTTTCATCTGGAAGTTAATTTGTGCATCTGAGTCATAAAACCTCTTCAAAAGGAGGCATCAGAAAGAAGTGTTTCCACATCCTTATAATCAAGTTTTTGAACAAGACACCTAAGTTTAAAAGTTGCCTTGGGCTCTTGCACACAAATCCAGGAAGAATGTGCAGGCATATTACTTATGGGTGCTCTAGTTTATACAGTAAGGTATACTACTAACTCTTAGCAGAGAGAAAGGGGACATTGCAATAATATAGTGACCCAAAGCTGTCCAGTTTGGAGCAGTTGCTCTGGCTGATGTTTGTCTTTCACTGAGACTGGCAATTAAATACGGTTTCTAAAAAAAAAAAAATAAATAAAATCAGTATGGCTATATTTAACTGCATACCACAGCCAGCCTTGATCACAATAGTATATTCTCATTAGTTATTCACAGGTTCATTCAGCAGCTCCATGTGCAGTGTCAGCCAAAAGAGGCATCAAGTTGTTGAGGATCATCAGGAAGGGTGTTGAGAACAATGGAGAGCGCACCATTTTGCCAATGCGGAAAACCCAGGTGCACCCACATCCTGACTAACGCATGCTACTGCTCTCAGCATTGCAAGAAGGACAAAATGGACAGAGGGAAGGTACCGAGAAGGGCAGTGAAAATGTTGTGGATGATGGTGCAGCTATCTTACCAGAGGGGACTTAAAAAGCTGAGACTTTTCAGTTAAGAGAGGAGAAGGCTACCTGGAAATAAGATGAATGAAAAACTTGTTCACTAAATCCTACCTAGAACTAGGGATCACTAACACTAATAAGAAATTTGTTTAACAGATACAGTAAAGTACTTTCTTACATAGCAGGCAATGATCTTGTGGAATATGTAGTCACAGCAGATTTTAAAGGCAAATAGTATGAGCAGTTCCAAAAAGCGGGCAGACAAATTCACAGACCACATGCCCATAAACAGGGAAAAGGCAGAGAGGAGTCTGTAACATCCCTTATCGATGACTCTGGATGCTGGGAACTGACCTCAGATAGCAGTCAGGTTTGTTTGCTCTCCCTAAACAGAATCTCCTAATGCCGCTGCTGGAGACAGGATACTGGGTTGGATGGATTCATCGCTGGTCTGATCAAGTAGGGCATTTCTTAGCTGCTTACAGTAGCAATGTCCAAAACAGAGCCTCACTGTACAAAGTACTGTATAAGCATATAGCAAGAAACAAGTCTGCTAGCATCAGCTTGCTATTTCAGTAAGCAAGACAGGTAAAATGGCAAGGAAACTATATGTTACTGTTGTCATTCATAAGAGAGGAAGCACTCTGTGTTACGATTTCAGGCTGAGGTCCAAAAAGCACCATGTTTTTGCTTGCCATTACAAGTCCTCACATTGGGACAAGATGGGACCTATGTGACTCACACAGAATGACAAATGGACTGCTGTCCTGTCCATCATTACTCAGTGCCCTGAAGCTATGTAAGCCCAACGTGCTCTTTCTGGTTGACATTGCTCTGGCTGTTACTTACACCACTTCTTCTGACCCCAAAAGGATCCTTCAGGCTTCCATGTGCCACTGAACTCAGAGACGAGTCTCTTGGGAACAACTCACAAAGCAGGACTGCAAATCCCTTTTACACTGCAGCAGAGGAATAAGGGGAGAATAAACTAAATTGTACATGAACACAACGTACAGTGTTGTTCCAGGAACAAATGCAGTTCTACTACTCTTAAAATAGATTTGAAATTAAAAAGATTGACTAAAGGTCTTGATAGTAGAAGGGATTTTTCTTTTTTTACATATACACAAAAGTAGTAACAAAAGAGAACATAAATTGGTAGAAATATATTTTGCTTCATATGTTCTTAGTTCAAATGGAAGATCACAGCATGCAATTCAATCTCTGTCTGAGCTCATCAGGAACATGATAAATACTGGACATTAAATTAGAAATCCTTGAGAGCAAGGCAGTCCATGGGAAAGATGCTACACCCATGGAAAGGTTATTGGGATAAATGTCTTCGTGAGTGCTGGGGACCTTCCTGGGGTCTCAATTTGCAGGCAGAAATTGAAGAATTTACAGCAAACACTACACTAGCCTCAGCAGCAGCTTTGGTGAAAAAGCCAAGAGTGGCTAAGTACTGCGGATCATCTGGGGATGATCCTACCATTAGAAGTGATGCAGAAAGGTCTCAGATGTTGGATGTGGCTTTAACCTGGTTTCTGCTGGTACAAGTTCTCCACAGCATGTACCTGCAGGAGGTACTGGATGGGGACTGCTGTGTAGTATTTTAACTCCTAAACAGTACTTTTTAAAAAATTATTTTTCTCATGTTCCTCACAAGGAATTAAAGGTGTATTGAGCTGCTGGCAGGGCCATCTTTCAGATGGAGAGTAAAACACGAGCAGACAGGCTATTCAAAGACAACATGTCACTTTTTGCAACAAGAGGAAAGTTAACGTGAGTTCTGGTTAGGCCAGGTTTCGGATGGTTTTATTTTGACTGAGGGGGAGGAAAAAGACAGGTTTTGTTGTCATGGTGGGGGCTAGCAAAGAGAACAATTTGAAAACAACTTTTTGTGGGTTTTTTACCTGACTTCCAACAAGACTTCAAAGTGCAGTAGCTGAAAATGACTTTTGGAGGCGGGTAACACCTTAAATCTATTATGCTCATTCAGTGGCCAGTTTCCTCTGTGTGGGAAGGCAGGTGGGCGGGAGGACATCTTTTACATAATAATTGAAGGGAAAATATGCATTAAAAGCCCACAGACTAGCACACTCCAAAGCATCTGCAGCACTGAGCTACTTCAAGCACAACAGAATATTTCTGTAAGTGACTCAAGTTCAAACAGACACCAGCCTTTTAAACAGGCCATCTTCTACCCAGCAATAAATGGACTGTTTCAGTGGGAGTGGGGAAGGGGTCATGGTCCTATGGCGTGTCTCACAAATACAAGGTCCCATGTAATCACTAAGCTTCAGCCAGGGCTCTAGCACAATATATATACATCATGGGTTGCAAAGGGCTCTAGCACAATAAATATACATCAGAGTTTTACTCAGACCTGTAGAAAGGGCCAGGAGAAAAGCAATGTTCATGAGAGGCAGTCTCTGTAGGGATTACTAAAGAGCACAGCCATAGCTCAGCTGCCCAATACAGGAGAGAGAGAGGTCTGAGGTGGCATATCGACCAAGAGGAAGCAGCAACTGGCAGTATTCTGGGAAATACCAGAAGCAGCTGGCAGTCTGTGTAGCTGGCAGAAAGATTTCCCCTTCTCCACCTGCCTTTTTTTGTGTTCTTGTCTCCTTGCTCACTAAAGAAATCCATAGGTGCTTTTCAGCATATAAAACCTCAGTGGAATCACTTTCAATTACTCTTTATGTCCCCAAAATGACACCATATAATCCAAATGGAATAACACCAAGCTAATTTCTGAACTTAGACTACAAAACATTACAATAGCTGAGTCCGCTCTAGTGAATGTGTGAAATCACCTGTCTAGTGTAAACTGGCAGGTGTGTATATGCTTGGGGACCTCCGTCAAGGGCAGCAGCAAAGGGAGTGGCCGTGTCCAGAAGTCCCATCTGCCATCACCTCCTACAATACATCCTGCCACCTCTAAGAAATGAAACCTTAAGAAACTTGTCAGCAAAACCATGGTTCTGCGAAACCACTTGCAAAACCACTGATACTTTAACAGCACCAAGATTTCCACATCAGAAGATTGTTATCTCTAGAGTCACAGATCACCGCTCAAATCCGAAGGTGATACCTGTTAAAGATCGATATCTATTAAACAAAGAACAAATTAAAAGGTTAAAAATTAAATGTGTTGAAATCTTTGACAAAATGACTGAGCCTCCTTTTCCCTTTCTTCTGACATTCCAAATTGGGGGGTGGGCACAGTTTGAACACTGGGCTTTATAATGTCTTTTGCTTATCGCCCCAAGAAATACAAATAATAATGTGTAGAAATGACACAAAATTGCAGGTGCCTTCCAAGCATGATGCAATCAACTATTTCAGGAAAGGACCATTTATGGACATCCTAGGAGAGCAGTTAGTCTTCAGGGTCATTTAATTCTTGCTCCATTGCAGAGATTGCCCCTAAAAGTGATGTAGACACATCTTCTTGTACTCATTTCACACATGGTTTTGAAGCATGGGCTATTTTCATAGCAATCTGCACGTGGCAATACTGTAATAAAGTGGGAGAAGCAGTTATTTCAGCAATAAAACTACTGGCTGGAGCACAACTGGCCTGTTTTACATATAACCAGTATTCTCCTGCACAAATGCCTGCTTTAAGCTAAACATCTCTTGCTTTGTACAAAGGTATGCAAAAAATGTCAGGAAGCAAAAAGGCAAAAAGCAAAGAAGAGGTGAGACTGAATCCCTGGAGCTTTGGTAACCAGCACTGAGAGAGAGATCAGCAAGATATCCTAAGACTCCTCTTGGTGGATACCGGGTTCTATTTACTGTACTCAAACCACTGTGGTTGAATTGGGATGGTGTCAAGCATCTTGGCAGTAGCACCTAGCAATTGAGCTTGAAAAGCAAGATGGCAAGCCGGCTAGGAAGACATCTGCCTGGGAAGAAAACAAAAGCTGACAAAGAAATTACCAGGTCACATCCCAGCTAGCATGGCTGAACTCCCTGGCTCTGAATTTGCATCCCTGCACTTGCAATTCTAATGCCTGGTGATGTGCTCTGATCTTTGTTCATTTACTTGCCCTGTCTGACTGGAAATTATGTTTTGGCAACAACCTGCTATTTACTGTGCCACCACAGCCCTAAACATCCTTTGAGACATGCTGAGGCTGAGCTGGCCAGATTCTTATGCTGGCCTTTCAACTCTCAATGAGACCTGAGTGCCTAGCTTGCTTACATCCTTTTCAAAAATCCCAGGTTCTGTTTTTTGATAGCATTTTTCTAAATATCTATTTTTAAAAAACTCCCTACTATCTACCACTTGAATGGTCAGTGCCATCTATACAGCTTCCTGATGCTACTGGGAAAGCTCTTACACTCACTTAACTCTAGTGAGTGAAGTAATAAGCTAGAAATCCAACAATGAAGTATTTCTGTTGCTGTTCCACCATGTTCTGATACTATGCACTTGCATAAGACCAAAAGTAATACGCCAGCAGATTGCTCTTTGGATTAATAGCTTCCATGTTCAACGCTTCCACCTGCAATTCCTCAGTTAAACAACAGGCTGTTCTGAACAGTACTTCTGCTCCCCAGGTAAACAAGGGTCCAAAAGGCAAGGAAGCTACATCAGCAATTAATAATAAACCCTATGGGAGGTATAAATCCTTTTAGAAATGGATGGATTAGATTCAACCTGCTTCAATAGGTACTCACTAGTAATAGTCCAAGTTAATTTTAAAGCTGATAGCTTAAAAAAGGTTGGGTGAATAATCTGTTAAATTGGAAATTTAAATGGATAAAAATGGAAAACTTCAATTTCCCTAAAGATCCTGAACTTCCCAAAGTGCATCTACGTGGATATATGCTGTTGCAGCAACTTTGCAGGATAGAAAACCAATCAATCTTTTGTTATTTCTATACTTGTCCTTGCTAATTGCTGCAGAGCAGGGTAACTCCAAAGTGAGCTAGTATATAAGGGCAGTGGCCCTACAGACTATATATGCTCTGCCAGAGGTGATGTGGGTTTGTTCTCTCTTTTAACCCCCATGAGTGATGGGCTAAGGACCTGTACCTGTCACCTCTGTTGCTAGTTGAGAGATTAAGCACCTAACTCCTTTCAAGTATATACTATACATGGTTCTACAGCAGTACAGTTACTCAAATTAACTGTGTCACTGTAAAAACACTCCTTTTTGGCAAGAAGTGACTTAACAGTGGCCAGGGAGAGAGGAAACAGGAAGAGAATAGGGTGAGGAGGAAAGAGATATCAAGGGCATGGCAGAAAATTACTGCCTTATTTCTTCACCAAATTCATACTTCTGGGTGATACCAAGCGAAGAAATAAAGAAAGATTTGAAGCAGCTGATCAGGAACAAATCAAACTGTCCAGAACCTCAACACGAAAGCAGCAAGTCAAAAGCAGGGAAACACTGAAACTAGATTTTTCTTGTTGTACGAGCATTGCTGCTGCTGCACCATCAGCCTAAGTAGAAGCAGGACTCACCTGTGGCTGCAAGCACTGCAGAAGTGGCCATAAACACATGGCACACGTTTTCTGTCAGACTATGCTGTCATCTTCCACAAACCAGACAGTGCTGAGGCTTTCTGCTAAGACTAAGCTCTTTACTCTCAGTCACTGGCTTCTTTGCTCTAATGCACTCTAAGAGGGACACTTGACAACTGATACAGGGGAAAAAATCATTGTCATGAGACTACTCGCCATGCCTGTCTACCACATCAATTTGACCAGCCTTGCATGGGTCCCAGGCAGGAGCATGTCTTGTAGTTTCAGGGTGGTATGTCCTTCTGAGAGATTTCTAATCCCTGCAGCTCAGGGAAGCAGGAGATAATAGAGAATGTGCTTGTGCTTCTTAGTGATTATCAGAGGGAATCATAACAGAGCATTTGCACAATTAATTCCTTTCCTATATCCAGCATACTTAATTAATCCAGGAAATAAAACTGATTATGTCTCTCTTCTAGAAAGCATATTATTTCTGCACCAGAACTCGGTCTTGCCTTTACTATTAATATATGGTTTGGCGAGATAAATACAATCTATTTTTTTTTTTTAATTATTTGTCCCAGCACCAATCTTACCTAGTCTATTAGCCAGTTCTGATTCTACAGGAAGTATGTATCTCTAGGATGCAGCAATTCTTTGGCTAAAGGTAGAAGATTCAAAGTTACAGTTAAAACCATAAATATGTTGATGTCATAACCAAGAGATTCTGATTAACTATCAAAACCTCTATTTGCTGGTCTCAGAGGTCCTCAGGCTTTGGCTTGTCCAGGTCTTGAGAGACATGAGGATTAATCTTGATTGCTGTCTACATGCTCCTTAAAAGTTCTGATTTCCTAAGCAAGCCTTATAGTTAAGAGAGATCATTTAGATTTTTTTTTTTAATGGTATTTAAGATAGGAAGGTAAATAATCTACTTAGCCTGGTGCAGTAATTCCTCCCTTTCTTGTAAGAACTGACATTTCTGGTGTGTCTTACTGGAGTTCAGGACACTGTACACAAGCATGAACTGGGATAGAGGTTAAAGTATGCATAGGCAAAAGAAAAGCAATAGCTTATAGCTAAAAAACCAGAAGAGGTGGGAAATTTATTTAGCAGTCAGTGGTGGTGCTATTCTTTTCTAGAGGGTAGTTGCCAATTAGATTCCCTAATTTCTCTCCCCTTGTTCCTCAGCCCTCCTTGGCTGAACACAGAAGACTGCTGTACATGTCCTATTACTTCTATAACTCATTTATCCACAGATGTGGGCCATATTCCTTCCTGGTATCCCACTAGCTACAGAACATGCTTTAGCCATGTGAGCTTTACTGCCTCATCTAGGCTCTGGCAGAATAAGCTGGAAGACAGCTGTTGGCCAACAACTAGCCCTTCTCTCAAGACGCCCTGCCAGTCCCCATTCTCTCCCCAGACAATATCAGGTAGACACAGCATATTTTCTAAGAGACACCTATTGACTAGTAAAGCTAGTAAGGAAGTAGAAGCTGCCTAAATGCAATGCAAAGTCTGATCTCGCCTCCATCCAACTATAAATAATTGCAGTCATCCCAATTTTTCTGATTTCATTTCACTTTAACTACAGCACCATCACCTTTAACAGTTTGACTGCCAACCTCATGACAGTATTTTTTTTCCCCTTGTAGAAGAACCTGCATTTGCATCACAAGCAGGAAAGACTCACAGATTTTCTTTAAAATTAAATACAAATAAGTAGAATTGGATCCTTCCTGACTGCAGGAGTAAGCCTGGAAACGTGATCGACGAGCTTCCTAAAGGATCATAACCCAGAAGGCAGTGTTGGGGGGTGAAAGGGGGCAGCTGGGGCAAGAACACATGATTTTTAAGTTCATCTCTGAACACCTGGCAAAGCCAGAATGAAAGTCAGGCTTTTGAGGAGCTTTTGACACTTTAGACATGACAGACTTTCATTCAGTCCTCTGTCATCTTTACATTGGATTACAAATGGACATTCAAGAAGCATAAGGTAAAGAAAAAGCACCTTGAATTCCTATGTTCCTGCCACTGCTAAAGCCATTCAGCATCTGAATCTCTGACCCTAAAGGCCTGGCTAGGCAGTGCTGTTTGGACAAGGAAAGTCTGCCCAGGTGCTTTTAATTATTAGGAAAGTAGTTTTACAGAAATAGCTTGCTGGCTGTTTGCCAGATCTATTTCTTCCGATGGGAAAAGCTAAATGTAAACATCCAGCACTTCATAACAGACCAGAGAAGTCTCCCTCCCACTGGAGCAGGACTCTGGAAAGACTGTGCTATCCTCTTATCTCTTTTACAAAACCCTGGGCTGGCTCATAAGCAGAATTATCCCACATACCTTAGCAGATTGCTATAGGGAGATTCTGAGAGCTACTTCACACTGCAGGAGGCATTGCAGTACTGCAGAATCTTCTGAGTCTTGACACAGAAATGTTCCTTGTGGACTTGTGAGAGCAGAGCAAACAGGGAGCTGCTGCCGTGCGAACACTTATAAAGCCTTTGGGTACTGCCAAAAGAGACCAGTCCCACCCAGTTGCCTAAGAGTGGCAAAATTGGGCCCATCTGAAACTGATTGAGAAGGAAGGTTGGTGAATATATATGTCTGCTCTCTTTTGTTCCCTTCTTCAGCATTTACTTCTTCTTAAAACCTACTAATATGCCTACTGTCAGATTTGCCTGAACTTTAGAAGAGCTACAGTTACATGGCAGTGTGCTTAGTTATGATATGGGTATAGTGCTACCTCATGGTATCCCATGTGTTGTAACCTCTCCTAGGTTCCCAAGACAGTTCTTTAGGGAGTGTTTCACCATCCCCTTCCTTAACCTGTACCTGAGGATGTCTTACAGGAGGCAGAAACTCAGGTGCAAATCCAATAGGGAAAAAAAAAAAAGTGTCCCCTAATAACTCTAAGCATAATACACATGGGGAGGCAAGAAAGCGTGTTTTCTGGGTTCTGCCACCTATGCAATACTCTGGCAGGAAGAAAACCAGACAGAGAATGTTACAGTGAATAAACAGAATTTCACTCTTTGCAGTAACTGCCAGGCAGCTCATGGCTCCAATTCTCCCTTTGCAGCCTTGTTTCCCACTGGCACAGCATCTGTGCTCAGTCTTTCAGCATTGAAATTTCCCTATTTCTGGAACCTGTAGCCAAAATACATGACAGGAGATACATTCTTATTAGTGTTTTAGTTTCTGGTTTGGCAATTTTTGAAAGATATCCAGAGGACACATTAAAGGAGTGTAGGTTGAAATAAGGAAATGGCACGGTTTGATTGCTCAGATATTACTACTTTACTCTTAATTTTAGTAATGCCTAGGGATTACCAGGAGCAAAGTTCCTTTATTGGTAAGTGCTATACAAATCTGTAGGATATTTGCTATAAGGAGGTGATGGATTAAATAGGAGACACACAGAACGGAAGTTTTTTACAGATGGCACTGTAAGTAGCGATTGAGTAGCTTGCCCAAGGTTGCAGACAGAAATTGTGTGAGAGCCAGAAACTGACAATATGTCTGCTGAGTCATAAAACATCAGTTTACTTATCTGAATTTTTTTCCCATTGCATAAATGCCAAGGAGCTCGGCTGTGATATAATACACGTAAGTTGCTTAAATGTAACTGAACTCAGTAAACAGAGAGTGGTTTCATTAGCTTAAAGAAGACCTTTATCTTACAGAGGGTGGAAAATAAACTACTCCTTTGCAGGAAAGGCAGTGGCCTAGTCTTCTGGGTCACTGCTGGGAGGTGTCACCATTGTGCTTAGTTCCAGCAGGGAGGTGACTCACTAGCGTTGACTCTGTGGCGCTGCTGTTGGTCTCTCTTGCACATCTGACTTCCTTGCTTTGGGCAATTTTTACAACTGTACCCATCCTCCACAGTTCTTCAGCTCGTTCAAAGTTTCCACAGCCAAACTCATAGGTCTGGAAGGAGCTATGTGAAAATACTGCCTATCTGCTATAGGTACAGGTAGTGCCAAAGGAGGCTTGAAGCTAAATGGTGAAATCCTTGCAATTTATAGCAAAGAGAGGAGGGAAGAGGGCATCAGGAGGGAATTGCATTACAGAGCACTGCAGATTGAATTGTGAACTTCTCCTCTGGAGACCGGTTGTGAAAAAATAAATCATCTTGCTTCCTCCTCACAGGAGGTCAGGCGAGGCAGAGAGCTGGCGTCAGCCCCAGACAGCTGAAATTAGCAAGAATTAGCAAGAAATCCACTGTCCAAAAGTAACCTTATAAAAACTAAGACCCTTATATGGCACCAAAATAATGCAAAGGAGAGCTTCCCAGGAGGGCTGTGGAAACATCAGCACTGTCCCATTACACAGTCCTTCACGTCTGCCTACAAGGCAAACAAATAGCGAATTCAGTCACTAAAGAGACTTGACGCTTTCCGTGGGGGCTCTGGGAGTTAAAGAGGTGGTATGACACAGGATGGTAAAGAAAGCAAGCTGGGGCAGAGGGTCCCACTGTGTAGGGAAAAGCCTCCAGCTGGCAGGTGTTTGACCATTTGCCCTGACTGTCAGCCTCTGATCTGGCAGAGTACTCACAGCTATTTAACTTGCAGCATTTAAGCTGCAACTGAAGGTAATGTGGCTGTATCTGGGCTTGGAGTGTAACACACAAACTAAATGCTCTTCTACACTGCTGTCTTGAAGTACTTCCCAAAAATGCAAGAATGGGCCTCTGTGGCATTGCCTAGGCTAGATATTTGCTAAACACTCCCCACTAGTCCACATCAGCTTTGATGGGGAGATGGCAGCAATGTGGACTCCTGAGCAAAACAGACTTTGAACTTGAATGTTAAAGGCCTGAGTCCATGAAGAAGGATTTTTAGAAGGCCTAAATGCATTAGAAGCTCGGATAGAATTGATTTTGCACATTCTAGAATGAAAATCTGTACCTCAGAATCCATATATAAGTTTCTAGAAAAGTAATTTGATTCTCAAATTAGCACCTGTTCTTGTCTCCAGTGGGATTTGCACATGTCCAGAGCTTACGAAAAAGCAATATATTCCTCTGTAGGAGGCTAAATCTAAACATTTAGTAACATAACTTTTGACATTCACATTTGTAAAATATAGACCTTCCTCTAAACTATTGTTTACTAACTGATTTTTCTCATTATCTAAGAGTTGTACATGTAGTGCTTTCTAACTACAACAATAGGTTGGGTGTGAAAATGAAGACTGTGTTAAAACAAACCTAGGAAAAAAAAAAATCTTGAAAATTTGGGTCTGTTTGGGTGGTTCCTGCAATTTGTCTTTTCATCAAATGGCCTCTTTTGCCTGGGGAAAAATTTAAATGTTCTTAGTTTTTGAATGTTGTCCAATGAAAATTTCTGAAGGTTATTTTTTTCCATTTGAGAACAGAAGCATGTCCACTCCATGCTCCCCTGCCCACAGCTGTTAAAAGATATGTAAAAGTACAGAAACAAGCCCAACCCAAAACATTAGTTATTAAACTTCCCCCTTCCTCTTACTTTGCAATAACAGTTCAGAAGCATGCACAGTTAACTTCTCATCATGAAAACTATTCTCGTCTAAGTTGCTAATACACCCATAGAACTGATAAGCTAAGAGTATTTCCTGATTTTTTTTTTTATTTCCACTTAGTATGTATTTCCATGCCAAGCAGAAGTGTGTTCTCTTCCCACTCTGAAATTCATACCCAAAGACGCATCGCCTGCAGAAAGGCGGACTTTAGGAGGCTTTTCTTCTTGTCTTTTTTTTCTTATCTAACGCTTTTGCTGCTTATGGAAAGTTGTTCAAGACTGATCACTCAGAGTACTCTGAAAGAACTTTTATTAGTAACAACCAAGGCTAATAGGCCAAGGCAGCACATAAACAAGAGGTTTCTATTAACATCAGGATCCCTAAACAAAGGGATCTATTGATCTTCTAAACTATAATGCAGAGCACTCAGCTTTCTATATTTTGCCTAGAAAAGCTGCTCTAACTTCCCACCAGGAAAATGATGGCAGGCTGACTTCACAAGGCACCCTGAAAAAGGTTTGAGCTCTTATGAAAACTGGAAATTCCGTGGCTATTCTTAATACTCTTATAAATATTATTAATATTCTCTGATTAATATTCTGCTAAGAATATACTGTATTATCTTCCTCTATGTGTTTTTACTGAAGTAGCATTATACGGATCCTTACTACATAAGCACACTTTGGTAGTGGCAGGAAGAGAAGTTTGAGCACCTCAGCCCAGACACAGACCCCAAGAGGACCTCAGTGAGTGGGAGCTCTGTTTCTGCCCAAGGGGCAACCCTGCTGCTCCTCAGTCTCATGTGCATTGCTAGTGTTGGCCTTGCTTGAGTAAACTGTCCACCAGCTGACTCCCTGCATTTAAGCATCAAGCCAGCTAGCCTTGCTAGCCCAGGTACTGTGTTGTGCCACCTCAGTGTTGCGTTCCTTGTGATTTGAGAAGTTCAGTAGGACTGGCTGCACTGGAACTCGACCAGGCGAATAGTGACAGCTCTGCTACCACGGCAGGTGCTCGTGTTATGCAGGCAGTGAGACCTGACAGATGATATCAAATCTTCCGTTAGCCCACTATGCTGTAAATGACAGTGGCCAAGAGCAGAAGCCTAGGGAATAAAAGGAGAAGAGAATAACAGTACACTAAGCATGTAGTAATGCTTTCCCAGGGTCTCTCTGGCAGGTTTTTTCCAACATCCAACAATCTGCAGCTCAGTGCTCTGGGATGTAAAGATATAGGAACCTGTAGTGCATCTACATGGTTAGACCCTGGTATTGATGCTTTTTGTGGGAAAGAACAAAATTCAACAAGAATCAAAATACAGATGTTTCTCTCTTCAAAAGTTAATTCAGACTTATAAATACCAGAATCACTTGATGAAAGCCTGGAGAATTCTATGGAAAAATACACTTAAAAGCAAGAAAGAGGGAAATTCCCAACCTGCCCCGGTCTCATATTCCCTTGCCTGCACCCCACCATTTGACTGTCTTGAGCTAAATTGGTATCAGTGATAGGGTAAACTGCAAAGTAGGTGAGGTTATGCCAGTGGTACAATCAGTCATCATGTACTAGCTAAAGCATTTTCAGAGGAGCAAGAGGACGGACTAGGAAGACCTATGTAATGTGCACAAGTATATCAGTGCTTTTATGGCCTGGTGACTGGAAGCCCTACACATGTTTCAGCTGATAAGGCAATCACAAGGCTTTCATTCTCATCTGAATAAGAACATTTAATCTTTGCAGTGTTACGTCCCATGTGCTAAATTAAATTTCCTGCCAGCTCAGCAAACAGTTTTGATACTTTGAACTGCATTGTACATGCTTTCCTTTCATCACAGGATGCATTCTGTCTCAGCATCAACAGCCAAGAGGAGAAACACCACTTAGGCCAGGGAGCTATGTCTGCTTCAGCACAAGTATCAATATACTGCAGTCAGTGAGCCGTGGCATTCAGAACCACCATCAAACAGCAGGCAGCTGGGGTGGGATTCAGATGACCAAGCAGAGGTACTGCAATGGGGGCAACTCTGTCTGAACCGGTCACTGCAGGTTCCTTTAACTGTCCACGGAGATAAAGGGCTACTTGGCTGGCACAGTGCAGCTCATCTGATGCAAGCAGCTGGGCAGACAGCATCCTAAAAGTGCCCCTTTCTCTGCGTTGATTTTTAAGGCTGCACAGAGAATTAGCTCAGGTGTAGACATTGCAAATCTCTGTGGTCAGGAAGGAAAAATCTGACTTTCAGTTCCCTCCCAGCTCTAGAAGTCTTTGCCGTAGTAGGTTTGGGGAGGCTTCTCTATTCCCCCTGCTGCAATTCACTCATCGATGAGTGTGTTTCAAAATGTTTCATTCTTACAGGCTAAATTTTGCATCTTTATTCAAGAAAAAAAACCCCTAAAGCAGAGAAAGCTGGTCATATTTTTCTTTCAAGGGAAGAGAAGGAGGAGGGAGAGCAACTGATGGCCTTATTGAAAAAAGCAGAGTTTTTTCACATCATAAATTCTCAACAAGTTTGAAACATTGCATCTTGTTAAAGTTTGCCAAATACTTGTGCTGATTTTGTAAATAAAGTTTTAACTGGTTTAAATCTTTGTTAAACTTGCCTTATTTACATTTTTACTAAATAAGAGTGGGTGACTGGTGATTAAGATTTTAAAGAAACAAAAGTTCTATGGATGCTATAGTACAAAGCAAAAGGTAGATTGGGGGAACAATACACAGTGAAAAGAAATTATCAGGGGACAGAAATTCAGTTGTCTTTTGGTCAGCCCTATTCACAGCTCAGTCCCTTCCCAGCTTTTCTTGCATCATCTGGAGTTCGTAGCATTTTAGAGATTTGCTGGCACAGGTTCAGAAGTATAGGGGGTTTAGCTATTAAAATCACTCAAAAATACACTTTTCTTTGTTACACCAGTGAAACGTCACAGGAAGGCAAGTTTGACCTACAAACCTCAATTTCTCAGTATCCCAAACTCTAGCCTTATTTGATCAGAGTAACTGAACGTGCCTGAAGAAGAAAAGCTTAATTTGCTATCAGAAGGAATTAAATGTGCATAAACAGAAACTAGGTTTTGGCAGGCTATCCTCTTTCCTAATTCCTCAGTATTTCCCCAATTACTACACAGCCCAATCATTCTACATAAGTTGTTTTTATTAACACTACAAGAGGCCATCTGTCTACAAATACCCAGTCAAATAATAGAAACCAACACAAGAATAATCAAATTCAGCTACTGACAGATCTGAAAGATTTGTGAGCAGAATAAATATTTACTTTTTAAGCACTTCAATAACATTCTGGGAGTTTTTCCAAGCATTTATCATTTCAGGGTGGCAGGGAACTGTAACAATTCTTTCTCCACCCATTTCAAGAATTTTTACTTTCAATCACCAAAGATGATGTAACATGAAGCCTTTCCAATCTGCATCACCGTTATCACACCCCCAAAATACTGTGCATTCTGTAAATGTTACATACTTATGGAAAACATAACAGCACATTCTGATCCCAGAAATTCTGCCTCTCTTAGAGGTGTCTCATCTTAAAGATCAGAGTTCCTCTACAAAACTATGGCTGAAGCAATGGGCAGGTCTTCCGGATGGGTCCCCTGAATCACTTTAGATGGATTGGTTTTAGTAATCTAAACTAAAATGCTTGGATTAGTTGAACAGTTTCTATTGAGAACTATTTTAGATTTGTTTTTAAACACACCAATTTACATAGAAGCTTCCTTCAAAAGCTTCCGTTTGAAATCAGCATTGTTTGTCATACTCAACGTACCTGCTGAAAAGGAGGGAGAAGAGGAAGAAAAGGGGGGAGGCTGCATAGAACTAACCTGCTGGCCAGCGCTAGCAAATATAGCAACTTGCATCATATTGTGCCATTATTTTCTGCTATCCAAAGTTTCCATGGGGACAGAGGAGATGAAAAGATTAACTATTAGTTGCAATACATGTCTGAGCAATGAGCTTAACGAAACGCATGCAAGTGTGGAAGAGGGTGGTTTCTCTTCCTGTTCAACAGTCTAAGAAATGATTGTGATCCGGTAGCGTGTGGCTATTTTTCAGCTCTCCTCAGCTTCCATGTTGCACCACTGCTCTTCCAGATGCCTGAGAGAGGAATACGCAATCACCTTGTGCAAGAGATGCCCTGGGAGTCAGGGTGCCTCCCAGGGGAGGCTGTTGCTGCACTGTAGGCAGAGAGCTGTAGAGCTGTGCTCTTCCTGCTCTGCCGCATGTCGGCCAGAGCCCCCAGCCTGTTCGCAGAGCAGTTACTTGTGTCTGGCCCTGGTGCTGGGAGGTAAACATTCATAAATGTTGTGGGCACATATGAGCGCTCTGCTACATCGATTTTCATGGACTTGCCTCCGAACTGAATTTGCCTCAGTGGCCATAATGATTCTAACCTGTAATTGTAGGTTTTAAATTAAGTGTCAAAATATATTACAGGCAGCTGATCACAATGAAAACAAATTTAAATACGATGAAGAAAGATCAAAAGAGCTTTATGGAAATGGACTAGATTGCCTCTTGAATGAATATTGCTGCTTGAAGACACAAATACTTTAAATAAAAGCCTGTCTGTCTGAGACAGTCTTGCCTTCAAAATATATCCTGGGATTTCTGGTTAAGAGAATGAAATACACGAGAGGGATATCTTTTCATAACTACCTTATGCTGTAGAGTTATGATATACTGAGAACAATGACCACAGTAACTAAAAAGGTACACATACAGCAGGTTTGTATAAAAAACCAACATATATGTTTGCAATATGGTCCCAAGTATTATCATTAATGCTTAGGGAGCTAGAACACCTCACCAGGGATAACTACAGCAGCCCAAAATCAACTATTACATAATAGCTGGGGAAAAAAGAGGGAAAGAGGGAGAGGAAAAAATAAAACCCCACTCTGCATCTCCTCATGGTCCCTGGGGTATCTATCCAGACCAGATGTTAGGAGGGAAGGATGTGCTTGTACAGCCTGCTGCACAACAAATGGCACGAGGACTATGCTTCTTGCATAAGAGGTGTCAGAAACGCTGAGGAACTCATGCTTGTGGAAGGCAACGGGGAGGAAAAAACTCCTGTGCTTAATTGTAGGTCTCACCTTCAGAAGATGAGGGGCCAGTTCCTGGCTGGGATGTTTCATAAATCGACTCATCTCTTTTTGTGCCTCAGCCACCCATATGATGGCTTGAGCCAAATAGCAATTTTGTGTCTTTCACAGCCATGTTAAAAAAAAAAAGAATCATTAATTTTAAAATCAAATAGTCATCCTAACACATATTAGTTATTATATGTTGCTATACAATAATATAGTTGCTATAAACTGTATTTGTATCTGCTTTGCAGTTAAAATAGCGCATTTGGAAAACAGTCCTTCAGCTACGAAACTGCACTAATAAAAAGTATTCCCCTTCCTGCATGAGCTATGCTGTTACAAGGCGCTTAGCCACCCACGTAACCGTGGCCACATTCAGTAGGAGTAGTTTCTTTTTTTACTAGCTCAGTAGAGTGAACGCAGTACGACTTCAGAGCACAGAGAGGGACCAGCAACAAAACCGCTCTTCGGCTGTTAAACTCACACGCTATTTTGCTAGGCCTGAGCAAAGGATGGACAAGTAGCAGGAGAGTTAATGTCAGGAAATAATAATAACACCAATACTTCACTAATTACTCTTTTCCTCTGCACTCGATCAAAAGTGAGATTAGGACTGCAGCTACCAAAAAATAAACCCCAAAATTTATGTTAAGAATAAGAGGATACATCTGTTTCCTGTCTGAGCCAGATCTGCTCACCCTTGTCATCAGAATAGCTGCACTGAGACGCAAAGTTCTGAAGATTAAAGCTGAGGGTCACTATTTTTACCCAGAAGAGCTCAAGAATATGCGTAAGAGTAGTTCATTATGTCATCTCTGCCTGTGACAATGCAGAAGTATTGCCAAACAGGGAAACTCCTAATTGTAAAAAGCTCATCTGAGTGAATGCAAATGGGAGATTAAGGAAACATCTGACCCAAGAGTTCTTTACTCCATTTCTGCAAGTCAAAAAGACAAGCTTACCATGGATTTAACTAAGCACAGCACTAACATTTGACTTTAGCAGGACTTGCCAGCATGTCCAACATGTCTCAGTTCCTACAGTGGAAAGTCCTTTCCATATTTTAGAGCTGGGAAAGAGATATTTTGAAAACGGACTGCTTCATTTAATTTTTCTTTTATATACCTCCAGTTTTGGCCCGTTGGCAGGATTTTTTAAAAGATGAAATTTGCTACCAGAACTATCAGAGTGGGAATACCTAGTCATACTGACAACTTACTACCATCTGTTCACTGGTTACTCATGAGTGGTTGGAGTCCCCTTTGTGCTAAGCACTGCATGTATGCATAGCAAATGAGAAAGTGCCCGCCCCAAATAGCTCAGAATAGACAGAGCTAAGACTTGCTCAAGCCTGCAAGATGTACATGGCAGAGCTGGGAAATGAGCCCAGGTTCTCTCATTTCAAATCCAGTTCCAATTCATCTTTCTTTCTGAAATGGATTGGAAGCTGTCCTATGTCTGTAGGGAAAAAAGGTCCATATCACGGACTAACACGCACAGGGTTTTAGTAGTCTGTGGCTAAACACAGGAGGATGTACAGATGCTGTGAACTGAAAGGCTAAATAATTGTTTAAGCTGAATGAAGGTGGAGGGTCTGCTACGGCCTGCACTGATCAGAGTGACAGCAGCAGAAGTAATCACTTTGTTTCACACAGACTCTCTTCCAGTGAAGCCTCCTGTCCGAGAGGAAATAACGGTTTGGGGTTTGCCATACTTTTTCTCCCTTGCCTAATATAACCCCTAATTTATTGTCATTCTAGCAACCTTCTGTCTTCAAAATGCCTGAACCAGGTTTCTACAAATCTTAGATTTACAAAAGAAAAGTACCTTTGGAACCCTTTTTAGTTGTCTTGTTTGCTTTTTTTTGTCCAATATCTCAGGACCTGGTTGGGCAATGGGGAGATCTGAGCAGGGAGGGAGGAAGGGAGAAAAGATCTCTGCTCATATAAACAACCTGTTCCTGCTCCTCACTGTTCCCTTGCCCAAAAGATCTGCTAATATCACAAAATCTATGTTGTAGGAGATTTTCATGACATCCTGAACCAGTAACCTACAGAGCCTGGTGCTACTGCACTCCTAACTCAGGCATTCAGTTAGATGGAACAAATCCCAGTCCAAGTATATGCCTGGATTACTGGTATATTAATATATTATATATAAGTGCAGAAGGTCCAGAGAAGCAATGTGCAAGAATTGCACATGTTGGTGCAGTGATTCCTTCTGTAGCGGGCAAAGAGCAAGAGCTGTTGTGTGCCCCAGGAGACAGGTCTGTGTTTGTCCTACGGATCTGCAATCAGGTCTGTTTCTCAAAGTCCCTCCATCCAGGAACACAGAGGAGGTCAAAGCTAATGCCACAGGCCAGGAGCCATGGTGATGACCACGCAGCTGCTCTGTGCTATGTCTGCAATAACGTGGTATCACCACCAATTCCTGAGCCCAGGAGGTCCTCACACAGAGCTCTTTTACCCTAGCCTTGCAAGGAATTAGTTTTGGGACCAAAAGGTACTTAATTGTAATGTAAATGAAGAACTATGGAAGGTGGTGCCTAGGTTTTTGACAGCATGATTCACAGTGGTTACTTTTGTCCTTTCAATGAAAGTGATGTAATTAAGGAAAGCACAGTCAGATCGAGTTTGCCTTGCAGAAGGAGACAGAACTACAGTGACTGAAGCACATAACAGAGCGATGTAAAATCAGCCCTCCTTCACAGTTCATGCAATGAAGCCCTCACAGTGTCAGCTTTGAACTGTACTGCAGTGTATTTTGAATAACACATTACTTACATGCCTGGAATAAAACATAGGAATCTTAACACTACATTGATTTGACTTTCTAAGTGGTTAACTCATGAATCCTCTTAATCAAACAAATGCACCCAGGCTGAAGATTAAGGCTGGTTTTAGGGTTTTTTTTAAAAGTCACCACTGCCAAATTTCAGCTGTAAGGGAAGGTGTTATATGTGCAGTTTCTAATGTTACTGCTCAGCCTGCACTGAGATTATGGTATTGTTAAATTGAAGGAATTCCTGTTCCATGGTGTTGTTTTTGGCTGGTCCAGTATTGTGGATTACCTTCATGTGATGTATTTTCTTTAGAACAAATTTCCTTCAATTCATCAGCAGAGGTTCAAGCTGCTCTGCTAAGAGTTTGTGACATTTTTTTGGAAGTGGTTATGAACACGCCAATGAAAAGTTAACAGATTGTCAGGAACACTCCCTTGGGAATGACGTTTCTAATTTTTCTTTATCTTTTGTTTATCCCCTTTTCCCTTTCAAGACTATATCTTTCCAGCCCGGCAAAACTGTTGTATGGAGCTGTCTATTTATGACACAATCCTAGAGAGCTGCAGATGAACCCAGAGCAGGCAAGAACAATCTAATTATCCGCTAGAATGGAAGCCTTGAGCAACAGAGATTCAAGAGCAAACTCACAGTTAGTGGTTACTGTAGAGTCTGTTCCTGGCTCTCTCGCAGACACATTGGATAACCATTCCCAGTTGATTACAATCAGGTATTTTGGACCCAGATGTAAAGATAAACGTCAACAAATTATCAGTGGTGCAACTGGTGCAGAACAACCAGCAGGTCACCTGTGGAATCGTCTCCAAGCAAAAATCCATGTGTTCCTATGCTTCACAAAGGACAGAAGCAGCTGACACAGAGCAAAACTGGAATGAGCTCTCTGACAGAGTCATCTGGATCATGACAAGAATATGCCATTAAGTATTTAGTCAGTGGGAAGAGGCACGTAATTGTAGGTAACATAGCTAAGTCATCAGTCTTGGTAATTACAGATAAGAAAATAGTATACTCAGCCAAGCAGTGGAGAAAGATGGATTAAAATAATATGGTGTCAGTAAGAATAGGTAGGAACAAATTCTTTTGCTTTCAAGCAAAAGAATGCTTGCTATTTATTTTCCTCTGAAGTTATATTTTATAGAACTGGGTCATTTTGAAAAATTCTAATTGTCTCAATACAAATGCCTGCCCAAGCCTCTTCAAATCCACTGAGAGAGGCAGAGAGGACTATTCAGAACTAAAAAACAATGGAAACAGTCAGTGAATGACCCTCGTCATATAGCCCTGTTCAAACATACACTTTCCTTAACAAGTGCAGTAAACTACAGCTTTGATTTGGATACAGAAAGAAATATCCCCCACTAAAGAAGTTAGATTTAGCTCAGCCGTGAAAGCTGCTTACTTTAATGTGGCAACAACAGGAATACAAGAGCTTCACATTCCCCTTTTATATGTTTAACCTTTGACAAAAAGGTTAAACACTTTCCTCACAACTGACTCACATCAGGAAACGCAAGATGAAAACTCTCCAGATGAAACCTGGCTAGCTGCAGAATGCAATGTCAGCGTCTGAAGTGCAGTAAAACAAGGATTCCTTGTGCAGTTCCTAGTACTGCTGCAGGGGCAGGAAGGGGGTCAGCAAGAGGGTCTTTTCCAGACAGGAGAGAGCTGAAATGGTGATGGGAACAATAAAGAAGTTAAGGGCAGGGGGAGAATTGGCTCCAAAATCAAACATCTCACTGAGATCTATTTTAAATGTGTTGATGTATTAAAATCCCCCTAGCAACATAGCAGGAAAGTTTACAAAACATTAAATGGAATATCTATGAATGCTTTCTGTGTTTTCCATTCTTTCCCTTACAGATATTTTAGGGCCAGATTCTCATATGGTGTCAATGTGCCTATTCCCTTCACTTGGCTGATGAATGTCAGCTCAGGTTTAGCTGGATGTGTTGGTTTATTCATCGGAAGACTGGTGGCCAAACTCCTGAACTGTAGCAGCTCCGAACAAAGTCAATCAAATCTGCAAGTACTTAGTACCTCTGAAATTCAGGTCTGGGGACCAGATAGTGCCACTTATTCTTACGAAATGCCTCAATGGCTAGAGATGTACTCCAGGCTAAATGCAGGCCCTGTGAGGTGGAACAGAGTTGCTTGCAGAGTGCTGAGGAAAGAAGGCTGCAGGAAACAGGGAAGTGTTGAGCGCTGACCTCTACCCAGGGTGAAGCATAAAGAAACGATCAGAGGTGAATCCAAGGGTGACTGCCCTCCGCAGCTCAGTATTTGGAGGGGGGCACCTACGCAGGTAAGAGTGTGCCTGCACTCTTCCAGCATAGGAAGACTCAGGAGTGCCATTCCTCCTCCTGGAGTATGTTGTGGAACGAAGAGAAGAGAAATTGCTATGAACATGGCAATCAGCACCTGGAAGAACAGTCTGCCTGCATCTGTGGACAGACTATGGCTGGTATGCCAGCCAGGCAGCAGAGATCCTGAAAAGGTCTTGGTGGGGGTGCTACTCCCCTTCCCCATGGCATACCCTGGGAGGGAAAGGGAAGTGCAGCATGTGAAGAACTGAGTGCTCTTTTCAGGAGCAGATCCTCTCTGAGGTGACCCCTGAGCATTGAACTTGCCATCTGCCCCAACTTAATCCCACTGCTCCAGCCCCCACTGCTCTCATCAGCCTTATTCCTTCTATATTTTGATTTTTGACTCATTCTTCTCTGGCAGGAGAAAGCCCACTAGAAAAAGTCATAGGGCCCTAGGACTTGCTCTTCCAGGCTTCCTAGCTGCCCCGCTTTTCCCTGCTGCCAGCAACCAACCCACCCCATTGCTCTGCTCGTCCCTCTCGTGACATCATATGGCCGCATGCTACCCATGCTTTTGGTGGTGGCAGCAGGAAGCAAGACACAGGGGAAGGCTTCTCTTGCCTGAAGCATGCATTTTAGGGTAGAAGGGTGAGCTGACACCTCTGCTTGGCCCAGGACACAAAAGCTCTTGAAAACCACAGCACAATGTAAGGAGTTTAGGAAATGGTTGTGGCCAAGTTCCCGGTTCCCTTCTGCACAGTAAGGCAATTGTGAAATTCCCTGTAGCACAGCACAGCATGGGATGGTGTCCGGGTGTTGTCCAAAAGTATTCCCTTCAAGACAATGTGCAGAGAGGATGTGAGGAAGAGGCTGTTCCAGGATTCTCTTGACTCAGAGGGGTCAGAACTGCTTGTCACAGCAGCACAGACCCCTTCAGCCAAGTTGGTGTGGATGCAGCCTTCACAGCATATTAGGGCATGGAAATGGAGTGTTCTCTGTACTGAGTCTTCAAGGAGGTGATCCTGAACCATGAAACAAAATTATAGAATAAAATCAGATCTGTAGATGTAATCCATCTAGCATATCTAGAGAGTGACAATGCTCTATTACCTACTGTCCTGAAGGTCTATCTCCTGCTTCCTTCATTGCATGTGCAGTATAACAAAGGGTAAATCCTAGCTCTGGAACCTTGTGGGACTTCTCCCACAATCAAGAACAAATTCACTTTAAGGGAAGCAGAAACTGGCTCTTAATTCATGATTCAATTTCCCTCCAACACCAAAGCAAAATAAACATAAAGGAACTCTTCTGTATTTGAAGAGTATTAAAAAATCAGGAGTTTTCTTGTACACTAGTATGAAGAGGTACTGCCAATGCACAGATCTGCTACGCAAGTTGTACTGCACAGTGCTAACAAGGGATGCAGCCACCACCTCAGTGTCCCCCAGGAGACCCACCACTGCAGTAAAGTACAGGGTTATACGGGGTTGACAAATGGCAGTGAGGACTATGGCAACAAGAACATTCCAAAATCATCAGACACCTGGGCTCCAGCATGTTGGTATCAACGGTGCCCATCCTGTCCTTCTCACAAGAAACCTTTCAAGCCCAATATTTTGCATCAAACACACAGCATTTGCGACAGAAATTGTCATAGAAACACTACATTTTCTGCAGCTTGGTATATGATGCTAGCAGGCACCAGGTGGCGATGTAATTACAAGATTAGCAGTGATATGACGAAGTCATGTTGTAGTAGAAGTGTTAAAATTATTATCTAGACACTTTCAGATATCCTTATTGATCCAAAATGAAAATTTTATCACTCTCTAGCAACTGCCTGATCTGACATGACTGACTTTCTGATCCTCTGTAACAGGATAGATTTGACCTTTAAAAGACTAAAAGGAAGGTTACTTCAGTGTGGGATAATGGACGGCTTTCAGCAGGAGATTTTGAGACAGATTCTGAGTGGGTTTGCTCATGTTTTTGTGTGCGCATGTCCATGTGTATTTCAAAGAGTAGGAATAACTTGTGAATGGGCAGAATGAACTCCTGCCCTGCTCATGGAAATGGCAGACACTATGCATCACTGTACTTTGCAACAATTCTCCACTGGGAGATAAGGGGAAAAAAGGAGTGGGTAGAACAGGCATGTAAGGGCTGACTCAGTGAACAAATGTTCACTTAGTGGAACAAGCAGAAGACAGTAATAGGACGGTAATGAACATCCCAGCTTGCTGACTGGAATAGCTGGCACCAAGTGCTCAGACCTGTAGCACTAACGGGCTCTCCAATTCAGGACCAGGAGCAAACAGACCTCAGGCCTGCTTCTCCTCTCATCAGGAGTAGCACATTACAGTCAGCAGAGCTGTTCTGACATACATTGCCATATCTGGATGCCAGATGGGAAATAAGTAACACATTTTTAAGAGTGAGAGTGACTAACCATTGGAACAGACTAGCAGGGAAGCAGCTGATTCTCTGCTTTCTGAGCCCAAACTGGATGCCTGCTTTGAGCAGGCTGTGCTTTAGTGAGACACACAAAGCTCACTGCAAGGACAGCAGTCTATGGTCTGTGATTAGAGAACACACTATTCACTCTGGCTCTTAATTTCATTAATCTGTGACAGAGCAAATGAAGGGAGAATGGGGCCCTGCATTATTGTTTCTCGGGTGGGTGCATGAACCACGTTTCTGGTGTAAATACTTGCAATGCAGGATTCAAAGTTCATTTCTTTCCGCAACTCATCTGCTGGTATAATCATATCATTTGAAATTCACATTAGCTCATCTAAACTGGTTATAATACACGTGAATTAATTTCCTTTTTGGAACAAGTACCTTTGCTCTGTGATGTGATTTTGGATAACCAAGATCAAGCCTAATTTACAGGCAAAATCTGTGACCTCAACATTTTGGTTTTACTGTTGCATTTCTGCTGGTTAATGACACTTAAGATTCCAGTCAACTTGCAAGAGATGGATACAAATCATTCAGGCAGAACCTGCCTCTCTCTGCAATAAAGTACGACCTTGGAAGTTGAGAATAAATAATAGTCATATCACAGATTTCATTTGCACATCATCTCTTCCAGACGGCAAAGCCTGTGAGCTAGTTTTAAATTATTTCTCATCAAAAAAGACATATATTTCTCTCCAAACAACTAATATAGTTTGTAAATGTTTGTCTATGTGTACTCAGACACATACATTTACCTCTAATGAACTGTGGTAGAAGAGTATCCAATGAAGATGGATCCACGCTACTGTAACTCGTGATTGGTAAAACTGTTTCAGAAAACTTAATCAGCTGGGTTTTGTAACAAGTTTGAGATGAACCAGCTTTTGATAAATGGGATAGATTGTGCCTATGCTTTAATTCCTCTTAAGCAACAATGAACATGCCACAAGCCACAAAGTTTTGTACTGGATCAATTAATTCTGATAGTCTACTATATGGAAGAGCTAAGATATAATATCTCTAAATGGTGACATTGTGTTCTTGGTCTTTCATTATTATTCATTCAGTATTCATTGCAATGCATCTCGTCTTGATTAATGCAGTGGATATTCATGTGGATCTCCTTTTACTTCAATTAAAACTGTGTTACAATTCACGATTGGTGTAACTAATTGAAATAATGCTTCCTTTTTCAACCACACAATCTACTCATTACAAAAGTATATAACAGCCTTTTTGTCTGCTCATTAGTAAGTTGCATAAAAAGAATAGACCAGAACTCTGTTTCTTGAGATAAAGGAGATGAAAAGCTTATTTTCTTCTGCCATGTGAATGTGTAGATGGCTATGAATTTGTGAATTTCCTGTATACTTACTCATCCATCTCCACCTCCAAGCATCACGTCACATAAAAAAGGAACTATCCTGTTCAGAAGACAGTGGTCCAGAATAGTCCCAAGACACCTCACTGGACTGTATGCAAGAGAACATCGCGAACTAGCTCTTTGTGACTGTCCATCAACAAGGCTAATTTTCAGTCACTGTGCCATTCTGCCCTGTGTGTAAAACCACTGAAACTGTTGGGGATTCCTGCTGTCTTCCACCTTCAGAGTTCAGCATAAAAGACAACTTCTTTGCTGCTCACAGGTAGGAAAGCCTGAATCCCAAAAGGACTGACTGCAGTGGAGCAGACCAAAAAGCTTCCCCCTGCCACCACAGGGCCCAGCCTGCCAGTACTGGTGTTCAGGTAAAGCTGACTCCTTCTAAAACCTCAGCTTTGGGTCCCAAGGTATTAGTGCTTTTTCAGATTTTGAGATTGGACATAAATCTACACAATAGATGTCTTTCAGGGATTAAGTCATGTGTCATGGTCAATATGGTGAATGAGCCTATTTTTTGGTCCCTATTTTACATAATGCTGCAGAACATGGACTCTTCTTCTGTTCTCATGATTTCTAATCCTGCCTGCACATTTGCCGTCTCTTGGGTCATTGCCCCTTTTCTTGAACTGTGTGTTTCGTTCTGCATCAACCAATAAACCACACTAAGCACTTCCTCACAGTACTCTTCTACCTTTTCATTGAACAGGATTTTAAAACATTGTTTCAAACCCATTTTTGACACTGTCTTGCACTGCACCAAAGTTAAATACTACCTTCCTGGGGCAGGCAGATACTTGTTCTCTCTTCTGCTAGTGGTGCGCTTTGTAAAGCACAAACAGCAGCCAGCTATTTCAGTAGAGCTGAGCTTAAGCTGTGTTTTCCTGGAAAAATATATTACCAAGCAGTAACAAACACAGCTGTCTGGTCTTTGTTTTGGGTCAGGTGGTAGGAGATCTGAAATTAATTCAATCTCCAAGATTCAAATCCTGAATGAGCATAGATAATATGAAAATCCACCACTCGGGGAATTATAGTATATGTTCATTTTTCACTGCCTCTTTTTTAGGCACAAATTCTACTTCCTATTACACCAACATAAATTTATAGCAATAGCACTGACGTTGGTGGTCTTACACTGAAATATACCCTTGTGTATCAAACTAAGGTATGGGCCTCCATCCAACCATCAAAGGCATGGTATGAAAAACGCCGATTACTTATTAACAGTGGAGTGCCTGCAGTGTCATTACCAGCTGAGCTAAAACGTATTTTCAAATTTTTAAGGATCATTGACTAACAAAGCTTTTAAATATATTTTAAGATGCAAGTTTAAAAAATGGAAATCCTGAAGAAAGCATGCGTTGGTTTTTAGTATTTCTCCTCGCTACTCTGAGAAACTTGCTTCAGATCCAAAAGAAAAGCACTGCCCTGCTCTGTATCCCCCCAGATGCACTACTATAGGCTAGCCAACTGTGTGATCTCATGGACAAACCACCGGCCTGAGGATCCCAGCAGCCAGACCCTACTGCTACTGCCCACCCCACCATGACCTGCCCCTCTCCTAACCTCAGTCTCTGATCTCTCCATCCTGCTCCCTGTGCCTTATTTAAACTTCAAGCTGGGAAAGAACCACTGTTTGGGGCAGTCTCTAAAAGAAGTCTCAAGTAGGAATTAAACAAAGCCAGGGATCGAACAAAGCCTGTGTTGAAACACTTTCCTGGGACTGCTGAACATACGTTTTCCAAGCACAGTCTGGCCAGGGCTTGCCTCCAGGAGTCATGGCCAAGCACTAGCTATGATGGCAAAGCCTCTTGCAGATATTTGTCATGCAATGACTAAAAGAGTTTCTCTGAAAGCATTGCTGCATTGGGGTGCCTTCCTCCCCTCCTCCCCATGCCTCCAGCTAGCAACTACTCTAGCTAAATACTGTAGTACAAACCTGACCTCAATCTGTCTGCTTCTTCCCATGAACACATCAGCAATGAGTTACAGCTTTTCCCCATTGATGTAGCAGAGATCAGTTGTGCTCAGAGCCCTAAGCAGGGGTCTGATTACAGGAAACAATAGATCCCCAGTACCACCAAGCAGAGGTATGTGTGTGGGCCAGAGACACAGCCAATGCACAGCCACCGTCTCCAGCGCAGCTGCAGCTACTCCACTTGGGACTCAAACACGAAATCTCTGGGATGTTGCTGTAGCATATTCAAATTGAGTTGTTAATCAAAGAGGCTGCGTTATACTCCAAAAACCTCACCTCTACAAGCAAACCCATCCCCTCGTTCCCTGTTCCCCTCCCACCTTGCCCTATCTTCATACCTTTGGCTCCTTACATGAAGTTAGCACCAAAGTCATCCTCTGTGAGAATGCAAGGGGGTCATTTTCCTTCCGTACTGGCTTTTTTTTCCTTTTTGGAACTGTCATTGCCATTTTGCAGACAAGTTCCCAGCTCCAAGAGAACAGTGCATGCCTGCTGCGGGTATTATGTGAACGGAAATGAGTGGTTTGGATTTTTACGTCAGAATTCCAGGAGAAGGTGAAATGTTGCAAATAACCTCCATAAATCATTTTAAACAAAGCTCAGGAAATGCCATAATGATTTAGCTGGCAATATCTAAAAAGAAGTTCACACTGTTCTCTGACTCCTGGTAAGTAAGTATGTTTGCTTAAGATGTACTTGAAAAAGTACTGTGTTGCCGTTTACATTTTCCATTTTGTATCTCCTGTCCAGGCACAGCTCACTGCTGGCAGCTCTTAATTTGTACTATGCAGTATTTCATCACCCAAACAACAGTCCCCCTGGGGCAACAAAATAAATGGCTGGAGGGAGATAGGTATCAACCAGAAAACGGCTGGGGAAGGCTGGAGTGAAAGGCTGGTGACATCTATAGAGCTGTGGAGTTACTGCAGTTACTGCAATTTCATTTGCCCTTCGCTTCCCTCCATCATTCAGGCTGAAAAACGACAACCCTTTACTCAGTGTGGGACTCCACACTTAAAACATCGGTCTGCTTATTTGTTGTCCTGTACTGCCTCACACATTAATTTATGTCACTGCAAAATCCTGCCTCAAAAGATTACTGTTTTTCAAGAAATGCTCTTTGCAGGTGGATAGTCAGACAGTGAAGAACCAGGCTTGAACTAAACAGTTCAAATCAGTGATGAGTATTGGTTGGAAAGGAGATACATTCTCTACTGTACAATACCAGTTTTAGTAAACAAGTTTAAGGAACCAAAGTTAGTATTACCAACCAGAGACATAGTTTCAGGACAGCAGCAGATGTCTTGATGCCATCAACCTTTGACATCCAAACTCACGCTGGAATGAGCTGTGGAAAGAAAAATAATTTGGAGCACAATAGTAAAATATGGGAGCCTGCAATCGTTCCCCTTACTGATCTTCCACTAGACTTAAAGATAGGATAGTGGATGAGCTGTTTTGTGAACATATGCAGTTATAAAATTCTCACTTGCCTCATTGGTTTTATATGAAGAAAACAGTTGTCTACAGTCAAATCTATCTATTTGTTTGTCTCTCAGGTAAGTTTTATACCATTCGATAAAAGCTCAGCTGTCTTCATAAACAGATAAATCTTACTTATTTAGTATATAAAATCAACACCAGGACATCCCACATTAATTCCAAGGTGTTAGAAATCACTTATTTACCTACTTACTACTATTTTTTACTTCTATTTTCATTGCTTAGCTGCCCCAGGAGGGCTGGGGTTCAGATACATCTATTGAGTGAGAAATGGCCTCAGTCTGATGCTCTGATACAAGACAAAGTCAGAGAGAAGAAATATTATCATCCTTTTTTTTTTTACCAGTAGGAACTGAGGCACATGGTAATTTGCTAATACACTCCAAAAGTCTGTGTCAGAGCTGGAATTTTAATTTAGATCTCTTGAGTCTCTGCAATGCCATTTCTAATGTCTCAGTGAAAGCAGACTTGAATTTCTGTCACATTTCTGAAGGCAGCGCGCCTCAGACAGGCCTCTTTCAGCTTCTATACATGACTGCAATGCCTCAGAGAGTTGCTCTGAGTGACAGGAGACACTTTCTTACCCTGCTGGCAAGATAAGAGTGTTTATTATTTTCTCAACCTGCATTTTGGAAGGTTACTTATGCAGGCTTAGAAGTTCACATGTGACTCTTCTGTGCCAGTCCTCAGAGTCATGGTGCCTGCTGCTGAATATTTGCAATGCTCTTTTGATCCACAGCTTTGAAGAGAGATCTATCAGAGAAGAGGGGGAACTGCCACAGCTGCCTTTTCTATAAGTATTTATCTGTGCTTACAAAGCCAGATGGGAAAGGTGCCCATCTTGTGCCCTAGACACTCTTGATGATTATTTAAAAGCACAGCATAACAGAAAGACAAAACCAGTAGACACACACAGCAGCAACCTTTGCTGTAGAGCCTACATCAAAAGTGAGAGAGTAGTATGAAAGAGGAAGAATATCCAGACCTCCAAGGTGGGGAAAAAGAACCCCAACCCCACACTAAGAAACAGCCATGTTTCCAAAAGCCCTAGAACTTTCCAACTCCTAATTTGGGACTGAATCACAACAGATTGGGGAATTCTGCACAGAGATGGGGTAGAAGCACCCAGGTCAAGCAGTATGACCATCACAGAGCAGGCCCCTGGAACAACCAGAATATGGTTTGTCTATGCAAATTAGAAAAGAGTAACAGCAATATTTCTTGACCACTGAAGAACTTCTCAGAAATTCTGACCTGGAAAGTGCAAGCAATTTGCACATGATTGGTCACAAGTATCGACAGGTCTGTATAAAAATCCCTCTCTGGCTCCTCTCTCTTGCTCATGCTCCTAAAGGTACCAAGGATAAAATACAGCAACTTCACAGTCTCTGTTCTGATCCAGTACAACAGCATCACGGGATGCAACCACTTACTCTAATGTCAGTCTGGAAAAAAAGAAAAAAACACCACAAAAAAAACCCCTTGACAAATGTCTGTCTTTCCCCCCTCCCTCTCCTTCTGAGTCTTTTCAGTGCCATTCACCAGAGGCTGTTGTTTTCTCACAGGAGGTGACAGCTGCCTTGAGAGAATATTCCTGAAGTACCTTAAGTGGCTTTCAGAGGAAGCTGTGACATTTAGATGCAGGCAGAACAAACCAGGAGGTTTAGAACACCCCACTGGTGGGGTAGCTAAATGCTGGGCACACATAGAGGGCCTCAGGACACAGAATTACAGTCCTCCTCAGATAGGAGGCAGGAACCAAGAACCCATTTTCAAATATAGCCCAGTGAAATCCTAGCCACCCCATTTGCAATTATTTTCCTTCCTGCAGCTGAGTTGGCAGCCAAAGACCAAAACTTGTAGTGCAAGAAAATATTATCTTCTTCAAGAATCATGTCCTAGTTCATATTCTCCTTAGATGTTAATTTTCTAGGAGGTCCAGATTAGTTTCTGTAGGTTTTGTGTATTCTAAGCAAGCTTTTTGACTTGTCTCTGCATTTGACGTGTTGGAAAATACTGGGACATCATAAAGGTTCACTGAATTTACTCTTATTAGACCTATATAAACATCTCTTAACTGATGACCAACTCCCCCTTAGAGGATGGGGGCAGTTTTCTAAAGTCACTGATTTAGGTTTTGAAAGGCATTCTCTTGGTAAGAATATAGGCTAGCTTCAGGCAGCATGAACCATTTATACCATGGGTCTGTATCAGCGCCTGTGACAGAAGTGCAGTCTTCTGGGATTTTATGTTAACCATTCTTTCCCTCACAAGGCAAAACCATCTCACCCCATCCGGGTTTCCAAGCATATATTAGCACTGTTCTTTCATATTTTGCATTCTTACATTTGTTCTGCCACGTGTTCTATTGGATCCCACTCTGACATCACTAGCATTTACATGAACACGATCGACGAAGGGATTGCTTCAGACTTCAGATGCCATGAGCCCTGGCCTTTGCTCCTTCTCACCAATAAATTTCAGGTCGTTGAGCCAAACTGGAATGGTTCCAAGTCACATCAATGATAATTTGCATGTGTGTCCACAGCTGTGATGCCTCATGTGAACTGCAGTACAGCTGCCTTGTACTTCTTTTTCCTTCGGTCCCGGCTATCCGAGATCTCCTGTTGATACTGAGTGGGCACATAGTACGGCAACTAACACAGTATGCCCTGGGACTCACCTGACCCTAGGCAATTTAGAGAAACCCAGTAAGGAGGCATGACAATCGCAAGTTATTTAGGTGACACAGAGACAAGTCAAACTGAATTCAAATCAAAATGTTCCTTTCCTGTTCAGGAAACATAATACAACCAATCCACTTTGGGACTACAGAAATATCTGAGGCCTCCATTTCCTAACCAGCATTTATTTATCGGAACTTTTCAACCCACAGAAAGGAAAACATATCAATATTACCATGTTTGGCCCAATTCCTGATAAACACAAATTTTCAAATACCAGAATTTCATGTGGGACAAAATGCTTACATTTATTTGCTCTTTCACGGCAGAGAGTGGGAAAGAATCCTAAGTATAAATATATCAACCTCCAGATTATTTCTGCTTTCAGATGGAAAGATGGAGGCATAAAGAGACTGAACTCTGACTGATCCAAGGACAAAAACCAGTAAATCACCCAAATTACTCTCAGGAGCCAGGAATTCTGACTCTTTGTCCACTGCTGCAATGATTAAATAATGATGCCAGTCATGATAAAAACCATAAACAGGAGAAGGTGGGCGTTAGAACACCTGTAATTGGCGACGACTAGGCTAATCATATATAGTCTGTGTAATACGAATACTTAAAAAATGCTTTCTCCAACCCACGCAGGAAAACCGTATCACTCCATACTCCTACAATGCATTGTACTATATTTCTTCTTGTTAAAACTGTATCAACAGTTTGTGTAACACTCTTACTAACACATTCTTAAGTTAGAAATAGGAAGTGAGTAATAACACAAGCAAGAGCATCTCCTGTGTTACTTTTGTGTGTGCATGCAAAATATTAGTGATATGTGTCACTACTCTGAATCAACAAGAGAGATATTAGATTGCTTGATTCCTGGGTGGCATTACATTGAAACTGAAGGTCACTCTCCCATTGCTCTCCTGCTCTCAGGGACATTGCATCAACAAATATAAACAAGACTTCCACGTTGTAAAAGAGTTAATGCCCAGAGAATTGGCATTTAAATGAATGGATTAAAATGCTGTAAATTTAACAAGCGAAATGGATCTCAGATAAAATTTACTTTGAAATATGGATCTAGTCATGCCTCAGTGCTGCTTAAGGCAAGTCTCTCACCACCACATTGCAATGAAAACTGGGAAGGGAGCTTTCAGTTGATACTTCAGCAAATAAACAAAAACTTAGTCTTAACTCTTTTGTTTCCCAGTTGTTGGACTGTTCCAATAGCTACTTGAATTCAAACAGCTCTAGCCAGTCACACGAAGAACACGGAAAGAGAAAAATCAAGCTTTAGGCCTTTTAAGACTTAGTCCACTCTGGATATAAGCAGACAGAACTTGCATCAGCTTCAAAAAGAATTGCCCTGGCCTATGCCATGGACAAGTGTGACCTTAGAGCATATGTGGTTTATATACTAAGTCAAATATATGCAGGTATGAGCTCAGAACGGCACCTTTGAAGTTAGGACCTGGGGGAAAGAGGGTAAGGAGGCTGTAAGGCAGGCTTTGTCTACAAGCCATACCATCTTAATAAATTACAAAATTTCAAATTAAAGTAAGCTCTGAAGAATTCAAGAAAGAAACTCCAGTACTTAATAGCTTTGACCTATCATTTAGGTTTAGAAAGGATTTTCCTATTACTTCAGCTAGGATTGTTGATATATTTGAATCTTCAATGACATTATTACACAGAATAGTACCGCAGTCTCATCACACAATGCCCTATCTTGACCCTCCAGACTAGGAGTGAGAGAGAGTCTCCATCCTGTGAGGACTTTTTCTTCCCTCATATACCACCCACTCCATAGAGAACTGATCTTGCTGGAAGCTGAAGTTTCCTCATCCAGGACTTCAACACAACAGCCACACTGGAGCTCCCACTTCCTTAGACATTGTGCTTCACCACAACCCTCCACCCTTCCTTCATTTGTGACACCCTGGCATCCACAAATAGCCACTGCCCCAATAGGTATGGAAGCTCTGGAACTTCACTGAGAAGATGGAGGCACATTCCAGGAAAAAGAGCCATTTACATTTCCTTCAACACCTTGTTACTAGAGCTGAGAGGCCAAACAGCTCTGCTGGATGGTCCAGAGTATGACCTAAGTTCTGGAGAGAAGGAATTGTGCAGAGGTAAAAGCAGTGGAGGTAAAAGCAGGAGAATCTGGAAAAGTTCAGTCAGGGTAGGATCAATCTCAGGCATGCAGGACACAATGCAAGGATACTGCAATACTTAAGAAGTGCTGTCACCTTGTCCTGTTGGTACTGTTTTAAATCACATACACTTAGATTCAGGATACTGAATTCCCACCATTTACTGTTGATTACCTTATACACCTCCTCTTGCTTCTGCTATTAAACCTTACCCAAACTAGATGACCCATAGGTAAATGCTGCTGTTTGTTACAGCTGTGGAACCCTACTGAAGTTAGTAAGATTGAAAGCATTCAATTAAAAGAAGAATTAGTCCAACTTATGCTAATATGATGAGAGTCACATCTGATGTTATATTTTTCTGTCCTGCTTCAGTTTTGGTCTCATATTTCACTGCAGCCAAGCAATCCAAAAACATGATAATGGCAGAAAGAAACCCACTAAACATTTAAAATCATGAACTGTGGTTCTTTTTAGTCTCTTTGGGTTTTGGTCTCTGAAGACTCAGACCAGGAGAAAAATTTACTTTTACTTTAAAAGTTAAAATTCTTATAATGTAGCTATGGTTCAGTCATAACAGCATCAAATGCTGCCAGACCTGCAGTAAAATGTTGCAGTTTCATGGCACTGCCTTTGAACTCTGTCATATCACAAGTATTGACTGATGGAAATGCCTCTCACAGTCAGTTCCTGTAGGGCAACAACCTCCGCACAAAGATTCCTCTCACATCAACAGCTAACCAATGCAACTCTTTTCTGAGGTAAAGCTTCATCGCTATTCCATAGACAAAAGAATGATATGCTGAGGATTAAGATTCAAGATCATTCCCTCTATTCATACTCCAGATGCAAACTTCAGCAATCTCCCAACTCCAGACTGAGTTGTTACCTGGGCAGGTGCCATTTTCCCACTGTCTTCTTTACTTGAGAATCTGATTTATGTGGAGGAAAAAAATAGATAGTCAAGCTAGAAGAATGACAGAGGGGTTTCCAGTCAGGTCTCCCATCTGGGGCCCTCGCTGGTAAAGCCTGAGAGCACAGTGAGCCATTAAGCACCCTCTGCTATTTGTCTAAGTCTTCATAGGGATTTGGTGGCACTATGGGGAAGTCAAGCTACATCTCCAGAGTGCTAGATCTGCAGCTTGTCCCTTTGACAACTCCAGTCAGAGGGAGACTTTTCTCAACAAGTAATAGCTAAGAGGTACAGTGCTGAAATGAACTGCCTTTTTTCCTGCAATACGAAGCTATCAGACGGGCATTAACAAGCCAGGTAAAACCAAACCAGTTTTCAACAGCCCACTTTCAATTAACTAGGCTCCATTTCCCTGACAAAGAAGCACTTTGCAATAGGCCCTAATGACCACTACTCATAGGTCTCAAGCTTGTTTATTACTTTGTTTTGATGACTTTTTTTTATATAAGAAATAGATGGAAAGATGAAATGTAATTATCGCCACTCAAGAACAGAGCAATAGTCCCGTTTGCTCTGAATCCTGCTTCTGTATCTGGCTTATACAGAATGCTTAAAAAACAGGTCAAGAAAGAAAGGAAGGGAAAAAAATCCACCTTCTTACCCTTTTCAGTGCCATGGCCTTACCCAGTTTTCTTAGAAAACTCTTTACCTAACCCCACCTGTTCATGAGCTGGTATCATGAAATGTGAAGACCAGTGTCATGGTTTAACCCCAGCCAGCAACTAAACACAACACAGCCACTTGCTCACTACCCTCCGGTGGGATAGGGGAGAGAATTGGAATGGTAAAAGTGAGAAAACTCATGGGTTGAGATAAAGAGAGTTTAATAGGTAAAGCAAAACAAGGAATTAATTCACTACTTCCCATCGGCAGGCAGGTGTTCAGCCATTTCCAGGAAAGCAGGGCTCCTTCACGTGTAACGGTGACTTGGGAAGACAAACGCCATCGCTCCGAAAGTCCCCCCTTCCTTCTTCTTCCCCCAGCTTTATATGCTGAGCATGACCCCATATGGTATGGGAGATCCCTTTGGCCGTTGGGGTCAGCTGTCCCAGCCGTGTCCCCTCCCAGCTTCTTGTGCACCCCCAGCCCACTCGCTGGTGGGGTGAGCAGCAGAGAAGGCCTTGACGCTGTGCAAGCAGTGCTCAGCAATACCGAAAACATCCCTCTATTATTAACACTGATTTCAGCACAGATCCAAAACACAGCCCCATACTAGCTACTGTGAAGAATATTAATTCTATCCCAGCCAAAACCAGCACAACCAGTAACTTACTCCAAGCTACATAGCTTGGAGTAAGTGCACTTGCTTTCTTTAATAATACACGTTTACTTCTTACCTTCTCCTCTGAAGGCCTGTGACAGTCCACCCCCTGCTTCATTTTAAGAAGATACAGCAACAGGGTATAGATGCAGGGTAGGGATATGGATATTATATATGTAACAGTTGGCCACAGGTAAGTTTTTTTTTTCCTTAAGATGAAGCTCCCCCTCCAGTTTAAGTTTGCATGACCTTTCAGTTTCTCTTGCTGAATTCTATGCTCAAGTGCCATATGGATCCTATGTCAGTTACTCCTACTGTAAGTATCATACATATCAACTGGTGTGCATTATGCAAGCGCTAAATAATGAAAATTGCTTATTAATTTCTCAAATGGTTATGACAGAAAATTAAAATTCTATGTTTCTTGCGATATATAAACTTTAACAGCATTCATATTTTGCACATAGAAAGGTACTAAATTACATAGCAGACAGTACTGCTAAGCAATAGTAATAAGGCTTTTCAAAGACAGTTACTCCCAGCTGGTTAGTGTTAGTAAAGGAGGATCAAATCAAGTATTCTTGAAATTGTATATTTATGCTCTCTGTATTTTTTTTCCAACCAAATTTAAGACTTTATTATGGTTATTTGTGCAGAAACAGCTTGTCTAATGACAAAAACAGGCTAAGAATTAAAGATACATGTATGCATTAAGAAGACTGATGATATTAACAATGCGTCCCTGCACATATTCTGTAAATAGCATTCTAGAAAAATTATTAGTTTCATCTACTGCAAAAGGAGTATCTATGCAAGAAAAATGCCAAAGTTGCACTAGACACAGTGCAACTTTCACCTGACACAGGCTATTACTATTCAGGGGTTTTTATTGTCATTCTTCATTATTAATATTTTTCAAATGGGGAAAACTTAATTCATAAGGTCCCATATGTCAGAATTCAGAGTAACTTTTCAGCACCGCCTGATGAACTAGGCTTTGTCACAACAGGCAGAAAGAAAGGGCGCTGCGCTGCTGGCAGTTCAGTAATGCGAAGTGACAACAAGCCTGGGAATGAATACCAACTAGAAGAATTCAAAGAAAAAGCTTGAAAACAGCTTCAGGTGCCAGACAAAGCAGTCTTGCAGAGCATATGCCAACTTCTGATGACTACATACAATATGCAGGTCCTTGGTTTCTTAATCAAGTTATTTTCAGCAAAGGGATATATATCTTGTCTTTATGTTACCTGCTGTGACATGCAAGTTAAAATTCTTAGCTGATCATATGCCCTGAAACCTAATTAAACCAGAGACAAATCTGATCTTTTTCCAATATACTGAAGGCATTTTTTAAGACATCAAGATACCATTAAAACCAAAACAGTTATTTTCTATTGTGGCAATCCTTTAGAAATATGATACCTAACATAACTTTGCTCAAGGTATTGATTATAAAGCCCTAATGAGTTTGACTCCCTTGGTTTAGTATTTTTGCTTGCCTTATGGTGATCCTTTGGGACACCATTATTCATTTACATGTCTAAGTACAGCCATAATTGCTGGTATGTACTGGCAATGAATGAACTTCAGTAGCAAAGGATATTTCTTTATCCCAGACACATGGAAAGCTTAGGAAGTAACAGTGAAATTATTCTTTTCTGAACAAGTTATCTGAAATCCCATGTTTTCAAATACTTCTGACCTTGGTAGGACTATTCCAACTCAGAAGATACTTTCTATGAAACATTTTTCTACGGACTCTTGGACCAAATGCACATGTGGGCTCTTGCTACCACAGCTTGTTTTTCCTGTTCCCAAGGATGACTTTTGTCATTAATTTTCTCCAATCTGGACCAAGAGGACTATTAAATCAGGGAGATAAACAGGTAAAAAAACATTAGCCATACCCAGCTATATAGACTTCAGCTATCTCAAGTGTCTATCAATTCTTAGCAGCAACGCTTGCTGTGAAATGCTTGTTTACTAATATTTGCAAGACTACAACAGATGTACAAAATCAGCTAGGCTACAGTGAACTTTAAGAAAGGGCATCTGATTGCTTAATCTAGAGAGAGAGAATTTGTTAGAAACACTGCTAGCTGTTTGCTGGCATGGATATTTTTATAGGCAAGAGGCAATATTCTCTACAGTGACAGCCTTTCCTTTTGGATTTGTGCTTTTGCCCCCTTTCATTCCCCCTGAAATCATGGCAGCTGAAGCTAGACTATAGATTTTTATGTATAGGGAGATCTCGCTGTTGATTGGTGTTGGTTTTGCCAAAACTTTTGTGATTTGACTATTTGTATATAAAATATGCAACAGCAAGAATGCAAAAAGCATGCAGAACCGATGTTTTGAGTGCTAGATGTGGACAGAATGGATCCCGCAAGGGTCAAATGAATCTAGGGATAATGGGAGTACTTTAATGCTTTAGGAAGCTTGACATGTATTCAAGGGCAACATTTTAGAGTCAACTGTATACATCTCATCAATTTCCTTATGGTTAGGTTTCCACAGCAGCCATTAGTCCTTTTTCTTGTTGGCTAATACAACAAATTTTCATGGGCTGTGAGTATATATATGTGACATACTGTACTTCTCAATGGATTGAATTTCTGTTCGCAAAAAAAAAAGATGTCTTTTAGCACCTAAAATCCCGTCCATGTAGTTCCATGCTTTTGTAGGAGTCTCACCTGCTTTGTTATGATTGAGCCCTCTTGAGTTGGTGTAAAAAACTACAGTCCTGGCCTCAGGAATTTACTATCCAATACAGAAAAAGATATTTTAATCAGTGATAACAATTTCCCCCCATCAGGGGAAAATGGAGGAAGAACAACACAGGTGATAAGATCAAGCAATTACAGAAGCTAACAAAATTATGTGGATTTTAGAATTTCTCCATCAAATCTTAATACCTAATATATTGTTAATCTTTTTTTTCTACCATTTCAAATTCAGCCCTGCACCAACTAAGCAATCCTGAACTCACAAGAGTTCCAAAAGTGAATTTTAAATTTTAAATGTGCCACGTTTGTGGATTCTGTCTTGAACTGTCTCCCAGGACCTGACACTGACAATGTGCAGAACGCCCACCAATTTCCTTAAGCACTCTTTAAGCTGAGCAGTTATTAATACCGAAGGTCCCATGAACAGCAGCTGCTTTTGAAAATATATGCATTGTTTATTTTATTTTTGTTCCTTCTCATATATTAACACATGAAATGGTCTAAAGCTCTTCCACTTCTCATTATCAAACCATTTTCAAAATTGTATGTTCTCTCAGTATCAGAGCACACGTTCTCTCATTCAGCAAAGGTGTCTTTCATACTGCAGCCGTAGAGGTCTGCAGGCATGATCCCCTGAAAGCACACTGGCATCAGTGTACTTTTTGTCCTCAAACAAGGAATAGCAAACTGCCATTCTGATTTCCTCTGAGCCATATGCTTTGGCATCCTGAAAGCATCCAAGCCAAGACTTCTTTTGCTTTTCTTGAAACTCTAAAGTGAGATAACCTCACAGTCCCAATCTTAAACTTCTGGATTTTTTTATTTCTGACTTTTGTGCAAATTGAGGTTTTTACCTCAAGCAGAAATTACTCTTCCAAAGTTTTGAATAGGACCACGTTACCCTTCCGCAGTGTGTGTTTATCAAAATAGCTGCTGGTGACACAAGCTGAGAATGGGGAAACCCCAGGACATGCACCATATGGTGACAGGGACAGCAGCAGAAACAGCAATTACCAATTAAAACAGTCCTTCATGGTTTCAAAACGGCGTTTCCATAAAGTATTAACAACTGCTGGTTAATCTTTCCTTATGACTACTTAATTCTGAAAAAACACATCTCCTTCTCAACTTTGGGAAAAGTTTTTTCCGCTCCTTCTGCCTTTTTTAACATTTTAAATATAAGGAGTATTATAGTAACCATGGTATCCTGATGACATAATGGTTACCATGAGAACGAAGCTGAAATAGTGTCATCAGACCCCCTTCTCTCTGCTGTGAGTTAAGTTTTATATTTAATAGAGATGGCCAGCCTGCTGCCACCCAGCCTGGCCAATTCTACCCTGCTTCACTTGGGTTTCAAAGCTTGTAAAAGCAAAGCTGCCCTGCGCTGCTGCCTTCCACCTTAGTACAGTTAGTTTTGCTTCAGGGCAGCAGTGCCACCAGCTTATAAAATAAGTCTGCATAGCAGCCAGGTAGGAGGATGACTGTGTCGTTGCAGATTTCCCTAAGACAGTGCCATTTGTCATGTCCCTAGGACATGCTCCAGTATAGCCTTTGGCCATGTGTAAAATGGCAGTTCTTGGTCTTCACTTGCCAGACAAACTAGATTTTAAATCATGTTTACTTAACTGTGCTAGCAGATTTCTTTGCTAATCTATGCAGGGTCTCTCAATGCATGACTGTCTGTGGTCCAGTCCTGCAACAACCTCTGCCTAGAGAGTGCTTTGTACCCACAGAGGGACCCACTGGCTTCCAGGGGCACTAGCTGAGTGCAGAGATGCATTGCACCCCGTCTATTATAGGACAAGAGTGCTGAAGCAGGCACCGAGACTCAAGACCACACTGTGACTCAAGTTGCACATGAGTTGTCTTTACGAGTGCTCCCGAGTGCTGGGAATACAGGAATTAATTCAGATTCTCTGTTACCATCAGCCTTATTGCTGCAAACACCAAGTGCTACCCTCCTCTGGGGTGAGCACACCCCACCCCACGGCTACAGGGTAAACAGGCACTGCCAAAACGCTGTACCCAGCGGGTAGCTCCAGATAAGCAAAAGCTATTCCCAGTTAGTTTCCTCAGAGAAGCTCCTCTTTCCTTCATTGCAAGAACCGCTGGACATGACTCACTGCATATTGTTTGTTCATTTTGCTATATATATTTCCCAAATGCTATTTTAAGTCACATTTCTCCCTTATGCTCTTACCAAGTTTACTGCATGAAAACAACCCTCTAATTTTAATTTCATATTTAACCAAAACAAATGTGGCATGGCTCTGTTCACTTCAATAAAGCTATCTTGATTTATATCATGCATACAGATGTAAGAAAACTGGTCAGAGGGGAAGACATGGAGGGTACTAGAAAACAAAGTGACCAACTAAGCAGGCAGCATTTCCTACAAAGCTCCCTGCGTTCTGCCTGTTTAACGAAATGTTTCCACACCAACCCAAGACAGTTCCTGCAGATGGAACCATGTATTTCCTTTCTCCTCTAAGCAGAATCCACTGCATAGGCTCTTCCTAAACCTTCTGGCCATAGAGTTTCTATTGTAGCCCCTTTTTAGTACCCCCTACCTGACTTTTTAACCCTACCGTTTCACACAATTCTTCCTGTTTCTTTGCCTTAACCTTTCACTCCCTTCTTGGAAAATCAGGATACAGTCGTTGTCAAAGGCAAACTGCAAAGATTCCCTCTGAAACCACAGAAAAATTCAGGTTGGAAGGGATCTCTAGAGGTCATCTGGTCCAATTCCTACTAAAAGCAGGACCAACGTGGTAGTTAAATGAGGTTGCTCAGGGTGTTGTCCAGCTGAATTCTGAGTACCACCAAGTATGGAGATACCACAGTCTCTCTGGGCAGCCTGTGCCAGTTTTCAGTCATGCTCACTGTGAAAGTGAAAGTAGCCACAATTTCCTCATACCTGGTCAGAATGTAGCTCTTGCTACAACTCAAGAGTGCTTGCTCATGTACTTTTGCTATGCAGAATCTGATTCTGTTTTTATTACTCACTGTTAGATAGGTGAAGACACCATTATGATCCTCCCTTTGCCTTCTCTTATCCAGGTTAAAACCCAAACAAACCCTCAGCGCTCTCAACACCTCTTTGGAGCAGCATGCTCCAGCTCCTAACCATCTTAGGGACCCCTCCACTAGACTCTCTCCAGTTTGTTAATCTCTCTCTTGTACAGTGAGACTCAGAACTCCAGATGCAGCCTCACAAGCACCTCACAGAGGGGAAAAATAACTTCCCTCGACTGTTGCCTATGCTTTTGCTTATATAACCTGGTATGCAGTTGGCCTTCATTGCTGCAAGGGCACGCTGCTGATTCAGGTTCAACTTGTCATATACTGGGACTCCCACATCCTTTCCTGCAAAGCTGCTCTCTGGCCAGGTGGTCCCCAGCTTGTGCTGTCACATGGGATTACTCTACCAATGCAAAAAATACAGTACAAAAATACAAAACTTCGCACAAAAGCACAACTCTACATTTGTCTCAGAACATCATCAAGTTTCTGTTGGCCCATTCCTCAGCTTCTTGACACCCCTCTGAACAGCAGCCTCGATTTGGTTTCATTTGTAAAATGAAGGTATAGTCTGTCCCCTCATGTAGGTCATTGACAATGATGTTAAACCGTAACAGCCTGAGAGGAACATCACTAATAACCAGTCACCAGACAAATTTTGAATTGTTGACTGTCCTGGTTTCAGCTGGGATAGAGTTCATTTTCTTCCTAGCAGCTGGGATAGTGCTGTCTTTTGGATTTAGTAGGAGAACAATGCTGATAACACACTGATGTTTTTAGTTGTTGTTATGTAGTGTTTATACTAGTCAAGGACTTTGCAGCTCCCCATGCCCTGCCAGGTGCACAAGAAGCTGAGAGGGAGCACAGCCAGGACAGCTGACCCCAACTGCCCACAGGGCTATTCCATACCATATGGCGTCACGCTCAGTATAGAAACTGGGGGGAGTTGGCCGGGGGGCAGCGATCGCTGCTCGGGGACGGACTGGGCATCGGTCAGCGGATGGTGAGCAATTGCATTGGGCATCACTTGTTTTGTATATTCTTTTATCATTATTATTATTATTTCTTTTGTCATTATTATTATTCTTTTCTCTTTCTCAGCTGTCCTATTAGACTGCCTTTATCTCAACCCACGGGTTTTACTTTTTTTTCCTGATTCTCTCCCCCATCCCAGCAGGGGCAGGGAGGGTGAGTGAGCGGCTGTGTGGTGCTTAGTTGCCGACTGGGATTAAACTACAACATTGACCACTACCCTTCAAGCCCTGGAGCTCAGCCAATTTTTCACCCACCTTGCAGCTTAGCTGTCATTCCATACCTCCCCAATTGTCTACAAGGATGCTATAAGAGACTAAGTCAAAAGCCTTGCTAATGTCAAGGTAAACAACATCTACTGCTTTCTTCTTGTTCCCTGAACTAAACTTTTCACCATACAAGACAATCAGACTGGTCAGGTATGGTTTGCCTTGGTAAGTCCATTCTTGATGTTCCAAATCACCATCTTCTCCTTCACGTGCCTAGAAACTGCCTCCAGGCAAACTTCCTTCATAACCTCCCCAGGGACTGAGGTGGGATGAACCAGCCTGCAGTAACACAGATCTTCCTCCTTGCCCTTTTTGAAGGTGGGCATCGCATTTGCCTTTCTCCAGGCACCAGGGACCACCCCCCGGTTGCCACAACCTTTCAAAGATAGGAGAAAGCAGCTTTGTACTGACATAAACCACTCTCTTACACCCTTAGATGACTCTTGTCTGGTCCCATGGATATTTATTTATAGATACATTTTTATATGAAAGGTAGACTTGTAAAAAGTACAACAGGCAGAGCAGGGCATAGCTCAAAGTCAAATTAAACATAAGTATATATGCAATTGTTCAGGATTTTTGGAATAACCTTTAGTAGGAAAAAAAAAACAACAGCTAACCCTCCATTACTGCTCTTGCTAGTTTGAGGATACTTGGACAAAGTCCATCTCCACCTCTTCTTCCTTGCTTTACCTCAGGACAGGAAAGAGATGGGGAGATATGACCTGACTTTGAGGCCAAAGGTAAGCTGGCCTACTATGGTTTGGAGAAGCCTTAAGGAAATGTGGGTATGTTCATTTTGTATGACCTCATGTACTTGATGCAGAACTACTGAGCTGGGCTGGAAACGTTTTTCCCATCAGCGTACAATAGACTTCACTGGCTCGCTCTGCCATCTCTGGTTGGCCTTCTGGCTCTTTTATTGCATCATGTCTGCGTAAGATCTGTCCTGTTTAAAAGAAGACATAGGCTGAAGCAACGAAGAGAGGGAAAAGAAATGTAAAAGCCTGCCAGATTCCACTGGACTCTTCCCACTGGAAGCAGGATTAATCCCTTCCTTACACTGCAAAGTGGAAAAAAAAACAAAAACGGGACGCGGCCCATATGTATCAACATGGCCAGATAAATGCAGCCGGTTTGGCTAATTTGAAGGAACTGAGCCATTCAGGAGTGAGGCCCAGAGCTGCTGCATTATTTATTAACTGTCACTTTCCCCTAAGACAACGCCAGTCCACTAGGGACTGTGTTGTTTTACCTGGTATGTTGTCAGTGGGACCCTCCTCCTCTTTTTAAAAGGAACAACTGAGTGGCAACAAGAAGTGTGAGAGCTATAGCTGAAAAAGCTCATCAGTCTTCTGAAGGCATCACCTTGGTGTTTGGAGAGGGCTTTCGCTGCAGAAAGCTGCTCCTACTCTCTCAGCCACAGATCCTCAAAAAACCCCACAAAGATTACTCACAATGGTGGCTGTGATTCCACAAGGCTTTCTCTTAACATCTAAGTAGAACTGGGCTGGTGTTAAGTCATGGTTGCTGCTGCAGGTGATCTGTTTTGCTGCAGATGAAATGCGGGGAAAGGAAGCAACCTCATCAGTGCACCCCAGGTAACATTTTGACCTCAGTGTGTCTATCTTGTCATAAAACTAAAAACTTCACTCACTTTTTACCTCCAGAAGGCTGATTTGCATTTATGAACCTGAGGTTTAAAAAAATACACATATCTCTGTATCAAAGACAGTCCCAGAGAGCAGTCTCGACCCACATCCCTCACATCCACTAACAGGAATTTCACCGACAGAAGCATGGTATGAGGGCCTGACTGCTCTTTGCTGCAAGCAGTTGGAAGGTCAAAAGGGAAATAAAAACCAAAGTCATTTAGAAACCAGGTGGACTAGATATTTTAATGACTTCCTGAGCCATGAAATCAAACAGACATATAGCATTAAGGACACAAATGTCACAAATTCTCATCTATTCCCACCTTAACCCTTACACAGGATCCTTTACCTGCTCCAACAGCTGCCTCAGACCCAGCTTAGTGTGTTTCACTCTCAGCAAGGTCAAACTTTAACCCAAATTTCAGCTATAGCTTCTGCTCCACAACCGTATCCGTGTATGCCCCAAAGTTACGTAGGTAGCACCTTCTAAACATTACTTCAAACCTGGCTCATCAGCTGTGCTTGACCCAAAGTTCAAGCCTGATCCCAGCAAGTCAGCAACTTCTGCCTGCCTAGCAGAAAGCTAACACAGAGTAAGTAGCTGGTTGACCAATTCCAACAAGTTCTCTGCAGCAAGCGGCTGGCAGAGTACAGGGTACCTAAATTTTGCTGTTCAAAATCAGTTGGGGTGGATTTGGACTGGTTTTCCGCAAAAAAATGCAGAGAACCACATGCAGCAGCACATGTGGTTTTAATGTCATACCTCCTGCACTTTGGTAAGCCCAAGAAGCAAAATGGTTTCTCAGAGTAAAGCACAGAAGCCCTACTGCCTCTCAGCTATTTATTGCTACTGGCCCCATCCCCCTGGAACGCTACTGTGCACTCCACAGCAACGAGCGGGAGGTGGCTGGTACAGTAGCTAGGAGTGTTTGGGATCGGGGAAAGCAAATTCCCTGGTCCACTGCAGTCTTTCTGAGCTCTAGGAGGAGTTCCCATCACAGGCTTATTTCAGGTTTTCATGCCACTGACTTTCAGAAGGGAAGAGGATACTGAGCTAGTCCCGTAGTAACTGATGAGTCCAGTTTTGCCTCTAACATCAAACTCTGAGTCACCCTGCACAGATACCAACTCGCAATTCTCTCTTAATTGGGAAAATCACTAGGATAGTACCCACTGCCAGAATTCTGGGTCATAAAGTCATTCTCTGACTCAGAAGAAGGTTTACAACAGCTGTGGCAGCGATATGTACTGCAGGTGAGTCATGTTGAACTATTAGCACAAACATAAGAACCTTATAAAACAAATACATAAAGAATTGCACGGACCCATCTAAATTATCATCTTACATTTGTTATTCTATAGCAGAGAACTTGATGATGTTTTATTGTGCAGACAGTTTTCAGGAAAGCAAAATTTAAAAAAATAAAGTTACTAAGACACTTCTCATCATACGAATCCCAAGCAGCTTTTTAAATTCAGAGGCTAAAATTTTAGCTGATATAAATTTTCTGGCAGGCATTAAATTTGTGGAGGCATACCGATTTAAAACAGCTCAGACTCTGATTCTAGATTCATGGGACGAAAACCCATGTTTATTGATTATGTAACTGCGAATGCAGATAGGTCTTAAGTGCAGCATGCAATAAAGGCATATAACAAAATATTCCATCCATATTCACAAGTGGAAAATGCCCTGTTCAATTTACATTATAGGAAAGATTTAGCTAGATAAATACTATTGGGTTTTCCAATCAAGGATTCAAAACAATAAAATTAAGTAAAATTATAAAATATTAAGTAACTTAGAGGAATTACTGGCCTTCAGTGAATGGATACTGAAGTAATTTCACTGACTTAGTAGGCCCTCATTACCTGAACATTGAATCCTTTGACTCTCCAGCAAGTTAGGCTAATAAAACCAACATCACGAATCAAACTCAACGATATTCATGCCAGAGCACTGGGAAGACCTCTGGTCTCCAGCCAGAGGTGGTGAAGTATGCGTTTAATGAGGTACAACGTTTTTAGGGACAACTGACCCGACGAACAAAAGGATTACAAAGCTACCCCCCAGTACCAAGTAATCACTGGAAAAAACAGATGGGCTTAAAGCGATCTTTGAGATCCTTTCCTCCCCCCTGTTACTTCTGGACAAGAGTCCTAGGTCAGGTATTAGGCACTGGGTTTTTATCAGTGTAAAACGGGTTGCCTTTGGTGGAGCAAAGCAGGTTTATAGGAGATGAGGAATCAGCCACACTGCCTACACGTGAGGCTACGGTCACGGCTCTGGTTTGAGAAGGCATCAACCTTCCACCGTCTGCCCCGCGTTTTTTCACGGAAACTCGAGCCGACGAGACGCCCGCTCTTCATCCACCGCAGCGCAACGCCAACCGCGCCAGCTAAAGCACCTGCACTAAGCCGTAGGGGCCCACGGGCTCTAGCCACCGTTCAGACGTGGCCCCGGCAACGTGGGGGCTCAAGGGCAGGAGCAAAACCCCCGAGGAGGGGTAGCTGCCTCTTAAAGTGGCCTCTCGGCCCCCGCTGCGAAGAGAGGCTGGGCGGGGGCCGCCGGCTCCCCCCGACTCGGGAACCGGCAGCCCACCGCAGAGGCCGGGCGCAGGCCGCCCCTCCGCAGCACGCCCTCCCGCCCGGCTGGGGCCGCCCGGCGGAGCC